>JTDE01001112.1:0-15471 GCA_014338405.1 Paragonimus skrjabini miyazakii
TGTTGATATTGTTTGATCGCATGTCTGCATTTTCTAGTTTGTTCGACCTCCCAAGGTCACAATTGACATTCGCAATTTCCGGTCGCTAGCTACTGGTTTGTCGCGCTTCGCATCTGTTGTGCTTTGTTTACAGCTCGCTTTACCGGTCTACTTGCAATACACGTCGTTGTCCACTAATTGGTTTTCTGCTTTAATTATTGTGGAGAACAGGCACGGTTCTAAATAGAAGCGTTCTAGTCCTCTACATACTTCCTACGTTCTTATTTTGTGCCCGCAGTGGCATAATTGACCTCATACACCAGCATGTACTTCAATACGCCCATGTACCTTGACCATGTAGCTGTAGCCTACGCCCTCTATTAGTATCAGCTTTGCTCGATATGCTAGAATGTCGTTCTAACTACAGCAACGTGTGTACATACCCGTATGCAGCATCAGCACAGTGGACTTATTCGGTCACACAAGAAGGAACTCCTATGACGGCGTTAAAAGTGCCAATCAATTGTTGTGAAAAAATGAACAGGTTTATCTAGCATACCTTTCTCATAAGTTCCCGAAGTTTCTCATCCTGCACACGAATATTCATCATGAAAAATTTCAGAACTCTTGCAAAAACACTGCTCGGTACGGGTGTTCCAAGATCCAAGTAACTTTTGGCTTCCTCACATATTTCATAATTAAATGGCGTATCTTTGTTTTTCTTCCCCTTCAAGTTCCCAAACTGGTGTATCTGATTGATTGAATTTTCAAAACTGATAACGGAGAAAAATTGTCTTTCGCCAGCCGCTATTGCCGCTTCGAGAATCTGTATCACTTCTCTTTCTGATATGTTCGAGGCTGCAACAAACGATATTGACGGTCTCCACGTGTCCTAAATTATGTACATTATCAACAATAATTTGTTTTACATCCAAAAGTTTGAAAGAGCTTATGTTTTCGTTCCAGTCATTGTTCACTATTGACACTCTGGCAGCCTTTGCTTTGCCACCCTTTCCACTTTTTGGCATTATTTAAATGTTTGCATTGATGTAGTCATGACAACCGAGTGCTCAAGGACACTAATTGATTCATAAAAATTAGCTGACCTGGAAACTGTCATTTTCTGATGACCTAGATTATGCATAGTTGTTGACGACTCAGTCATGGGGAACAGATAAATTAGGTGAGCTCGGTAGAAACGAACTACAATTATGCTGCCTTGTAGTATTTTTCGTTTCAGCAAACAGGACTGTTTTCGATAAATTCTCGTCTTAGGCTGGTAAAATTATATATCAAATCAAGTGGCAGTAAGGGAAATTACTGATCGGAAATAATTCTTAATTATTGTTCTCAATGATTTCTACGCGAATTTTTTAGTTGTCTGAAGCATGTCTGGTGATAAGCTCAATCTTGGTTCAAACTAACAGCTTCAAATTAAACCAGAATGAGTCACAGATTCACCTTTACCTCCAAGATGGGTTTGTCAAATGCTATCGTAATTTTCTGGGAGGAAAAGCGAATTGATACTAGAGATTTTTAAGCAACAATGAAGGAATGATTGAAGAATCCCAACTAAAAAGCATATTTCAGAATTGCAAAAGGGAGAAATCAAACAAACAGCAGGTCTCCACCAAACAGACAGACCACAAACAGGCAAACAGTAGGCAAACCGGAGATGAGCCAGTTATTCAGTGATCCTGTCGAAATCGAGCTTACAACAGGGGCGACATTTGGGCCCAGAGCGTCCGTCGTGAGCAGGCGCAATAGACGGCTAAGTATATTCGTCTTATATATGGCCCTCTAGACGAGCGTGCTACAGCTAGCTGACTGTGAGAGATCACCTGCGAGGACGGTCCCCAGATCGAACACTTCAGTTACTACCTATAATTTAGGCTCACCCAACGAATAACTAACGTCTGCTAGATTTCAGTTCTTTCGACCTCGTATTCATGAGGTTGTTGTACAAAATTTTGGGCATCCCCCTGCGACAAATCATGTAAGCCAATTTGTCGTGTTTCCCTATTCTGTTGGGTGCGAATGGCACGGGAAATTACGGCACCTTTCACATGCAACAGTAATTTGGAACTTATTGAGCTGGGCACTTCGTTAACGAATAATATAAGCAATCGGGTCCTAGAATGGGGTCTTGCGGAACCCCGCTGAAAGTTGTTGTGCCAAATGAGAAGACTTCGTTGCCGCGGACCTGGAAGCAGCGTTTCTGCAAATAGTCCTGAACCCATTCAAACAGACCAATACGAAATCCTAGTGATCCAAACTTGTTTAAAATGTACGACGATTTACGCAGGTTATTGCCATTGAGAAATCAAGGTAAACAACATACGTGGGCACGTTGACGTCCAAGAAAATCGTCCACTACTCATCTAAGTGTACTACGTTGGTGCTGCATACAGGTATGTGCACACGTTGCTGTAGTTAGAACGACATTCTAGCATATCGAGCAGAGCTGATACTAATAGAGTTAAGGTAAGTGCACTCATGTTGGAACTGGTCCAACAGATTAATACCCAGTCTGTGGTCACTATCGAAAACCAATCGACAATGAAAAGCAAGGACTGAGCGCGTTGACCCCCGTGTACTAGTATCGACCCTGGAAAATAGAGTGTGCAGAGAAAAGCACGTTAAGCTAGCGGGGCACGGAGCTAGTTGTCTTCTGTTGCACCGGGACGGATATTACAGGTGGAATAGCCTGACTAAAACAAAAGCAGGCAAAAAGCCAAGATCATCAAAAATTTGCAAGTAAATGCGACTGTCGAAAAGATCATTTATTATAGTCGCTACACTCAATCTAGTAGAATATGGCCTTAACGGCCTTCGACTCACAATTAGCACGACGAAAGTAATATAAAAGTGATTAAATTCCTTGACGATAATGTGTTAGCTGGTGGTCTGCGTTTTATATCTGGGGCTATTAGTAATAGAAGAAAGAGGGACTTCAGTCCATGCTGATGCCAACTAGAACCCATATTTTGCTTCTTAAAATTTTCTCTGACCAGCTGGGGTCGTTACAGGGTCCCATTTCGTGGCCTTAACCGCGCCGGCACTGGCCCCTCATGAGCCAGCACAGATAAGCTATTAGGGCACACGGCGGAATCTCTTACCGGCGTAGTTACCAAGAAGCAGTGTAGTTTTTACTGTTAACTGAGAAAACCGTCTTTATCTATATTATGGTCTGGTTTGACCAGCGAACATATAAAGTCACCTAGAGGCATTTTAGAATCAGTGAATTCCTTGCTAAATTAACTTATTGTGAGACTGAAATTACTACAAACGAGACTGGATGTACCTGACCATTGGTTGTAGCTGCAGACACACCTGAGGATTCAACTCTGCATGCCTAGGTTGACTACAGGATTATAAAGCAAAATCAGATATTTAGCATGAGGTTTAGTGATCTGTTTACGGGGAGCTGTCATACGAGGACTTCAGCTTGCGCAGAAGATCTCCCCGAACAGACTTTTGATGGTGGACAGCAACCGTGCGTAGGCGACCAAAATTAACCAGACAATTACTAGAGTTGCCGCTCTGCTTCGTGATGTTGCCGCCAAAGAACACACCGTTGTTGTTACCAGGATATTTACAAGCTGACTATATGAATCTCTCGAAGAAATCGGGTAACAAATGGTGCTGTACTACATATTCTTTCTTGTCATTTTTCGGTCTCGTGTTTTTCGTGAGTTTCTAAACGACAAGGTTATTGGAAAAATTATATATAAAAACCCACTTCCACTTAAGGCGCGACGACCTGAATGTGGCAACCTGATCGCATGTGAAGCAAGGCAGAGACAAACTTTGGGGACAGATCAAGCAAACGAGACGGTTTGGGGATAGGAACCTCCAAGATAACTATAAAAAAGATCGGATGACATTTGTGCTTACTTATGCGAACGTATGGCGATTGGTGGAAGCAGTATCACGACACTATGAAAGTGGATTATAGTGTTTCGGGGTTTTGCAAAAACTAACGGGGACTGAGTGAGGTGGTTGAAGCTGTTAGTGTAAGCCGTTGCAGTGGGCAAGCACATGTGAGCTGACACCTAGTTAACATTGCGCTTTCGTTTATCTGATAAGTTTACAGGAATGTGTGGGCTATATGCACCGCATCTAATGAGCCAGGTTGGATGCCCAGTCGAAGAAAAGGACAGACATCTAAAGAAAAGGTGGAACAAATCCGCCTGACAGAGATAGTGATTAGATTCCGAAGGGAAATCCAACTCTAATTTGTTTCCGATCTCTAAACTTACTAAGTGAAGAAATTCGCTTCGTGCATGTAAAAACGTCCAATTAGATCTTCCCGGTACAGATGTTGTGCCTTAGTACAAATGTGCCTGCACCCAGGGGCAGTCATCATGGGTTCGATTGTCGAATATTTGAGACGGAAGCCACGCTCAACCCTAATGGTTGTAAGACATCCGTAGTTGACCGCCCAATATGCAAAAATAATCCAAAAGCCTACGAGGAACAGTTTTGTAGTAAGTGGGAGTCGGGCCATCTTGAAAAAATGACTGTGGTAAGCTTACAAATAAAGTGTCGGTAGGTATTTGACTGATTCAATGCAGACACAATGAAACATTGCTTCTGGTAAGCCGAAAGAAAAAACAAGAATTCGTTGTGTCTTCCTATCATACATCGTTAGCATTGTAGGCAAGTGCTCATCGAACTACGAGCATCAGACTTAATCTTTAACGAAGCAATGTGGTCTGTTACTACCTTAACAGTATCACAAATTCCAGAATGTCAGATTTTACGGAGCTAGTTAAAAAAACAAGCCTGTGGGCTATTGGCACCACAAATATTGGATCACCTGTAGTGGTGCCGCAACCTATAGTTGCGTGTGAATTAAACAGGAGAACTTGCGTAACTCTGAAAAGTAGTGCTTTAAGGACGATTGGAAATTAAGCTCACGTACCTGCACCGGAGATTTATCACTAGAGTACAAGCAATATGGTAATTGAGCAAGAAACAACGTTGGCGACGGGGTTGAAATAAACCGAAACGTGACGCGTTTTTGCAGATAAACCCTGAAATATTATTCAATTGTTTAACCTTTTTCACGAAGCACATATCTGATTAAGATCCCAATCCATGACCTAAGTACTCATGAACTCTGAACACAGCAAAAGATCGGCTCTCTACTAGGTTGGGAAATGAGGGGTACCTAGGTGTTCATCATGCATTTATTTGTCATTCGTGCTGCCCCTGCCAATGAAGCCGAGGTTCTCTGGTATATCTTAATAAATAGTTGACGCCGGCATGTTTCAACACCTACCAGATTAGACCACACTTTAGATCTCATTTTTGCAACAGGCATCTTTTCTGCTAGAGTGTCCGTCTTAGAACAGTTTCCATGAAACGATGACAACTTAGTTCACTTCATGTTTGGCCCAAACGCTGTAAAAATGTCGAACATGATAGGTTATCGCCAAATAAGATTTATCCACTGGAACATGTTCACCACTCTGTTGAGATCTTTAGAGTGGAACACATTGTTTCTGACCTCTGACCCTATTATGCCAACCAAAGTATTCAATGAACTCTTCAGGTTTTGCATGAATATCTTAACCACGGGAAGATCAAAACGCCATCATTTGTGTAGTAAATGCATGAGTCTCACCCCGAAGGTGCAATGTGAACTCAAAATTTGAATTCACGGCACCAAAAACACATGATTTCTGCCTTATTATACAAATGCATAAAATGTTTGACACCATAGAATATAGAACCAAAATGCTTCACATGAATGAGGAAAGTGGACACCTTTGTGTTGGTGCAGTTATTTGAAATGCAGAAACTGTACAAGAGACCCTATCATCTCAGTAATTACGCTACAGAACAAAACTACCGTGGATGATCCTGTAACAATCTGCGAGGTCTTCAATTCATATTTTGCTGCTTCCTTCAACATTGAAAGAAAATATATTGCGTCCACCTCCCCTGTAAAAACAAATACGTTCCTAAGCCACGTTTCTGTTGATGCAACAAAAGCACACTCTCAGTTAGTTACTATCAAACCTTCTTATCTTCCTGGTCCAGAGGGTATCCACCCTGTTGCTCTCAAACATGGAGGGGATGACATTCCTCTTCTTTTGCTTAATATTTACATACTTTCTCCAACATTAGGCTCCTTCCCTCTCTAATGGAAAAATTCCATAATTCGGCCCCGTTATAAAGGTGGCTCGCGACAAGTCATCAACAATTATCGTCCCAATAATTTGTTCGGGAGTGTTAGAAAGGATAATAAAATATCGTATGGTTGAATTCTTATTATCACAAAATCTTATAAACCATTACCAGTATAGGATCCCCAGTAAACGTTCGTGCATGACGTGCCAGATGGAAATCCTTAATCATGTTACAGAATCTGCTAATTCAGGGAATGCAATTAATAGTATACTTTTGGATGTGCAAAAGTCTTTCGATCGTGTGCCTCATAAGTTTCTTCTGATCAAGAAAATAATTTGAACTGCTAACCTGAACTGAACCGCGGGTGATTTGAACTTCTGGCGTGTAATGCGCAGTCGAAACTAGAGAGCGCGCACAGATTAAATTTGAACTGTATAACACCGTGCTGTTGTCTTTAGCACCGTTCTCGTTTGTGTAAGTTGTGTGCATGAATTACTGGGCCTTTGGCTCATGATGGTTCTTGTTGTTCCCTTTTTCAGGACTATTGCTGGAACCCCCTGCTTCGGAAGAACGCTGTTCCCCGGTGTCTCCACGTTGCCCCAAGGTTGGTTCACGATAATAACGCACAACCAGAGTAGTGGCTGTTGTCCCGTGTGTTCGCTGTTCGAGTGTGTCCCTTCTTTGAAGGTTCCTCTCTGCGTTTCAGCACGTGAACAGTCGACTGTGAATCTGTATTTGCTTTGGGCACTACAGGCGTGGGAAAGTAATATTCATTATCGGGATTGCGCATTTGAGGAAATCTCCAGTTCCCGTTTTAAGTATTCATAAAATATAGAAAAAGCCATCCTTGTGGATTGGAGGCTGAAATTTGCATTATCGCTGTCACGTATTCGAAGTTCCCGGGACGAATTTTGGGTGCCAGAAACATTAGCGAAAGGTGCGGGAGCTGTCAAAAGTGCTGTGTAACGATTTACTGTCCAGGTGAGCTACATATAGGCCGGTACACTAGTTTTTTCCCTTCCAACTGAGGTGTTTATTTTTCATCAACCGACACTAACAGCAATTGAATCTTAGGGAAATTTCTTGCATGGGTCCAGTAAAAGGTACTCAGGTAGTCATTCTGAAAGATGGCTGTTGCGGTAATAACAAGTGTTACCTGGAGGTCGGTGTCGAGAGTATACAATGTGATAGGCGTGCGAAGTGGTTCCACCGTCGGTTTGGCAAGCTCTCGAAATGGGCTTATGACTTGTATGTGGTTCATAAGGAGCTGCTTTGGGTTTGCGGGTCATGCATAGGTAAACTGCACGATTGTGCTTCTGTTGCGAACACTGGAGTAAACCAGGAGGAGGATTCTGGTAGTAGCACACCGCCTGTTATGCATAACGAAGTAGATGATAGCATAAGGGGAATGAGGGGTAATGAACCGAATGCTTCAAATACTGAGGGAGAACGTTGCAACGAGGTGAAGGACTCTGGTGGAGCCCGTGATAAAAAATTGGAGAAGGGCGGCTACAAAGCATGACCGCTCGCCGGGTTTAGTCAATGAGTTAATATATGAAACTGCCGAACTAAATGTACCCGCTGTTAGCAGGGTGAGTTGTAGAAAATTGACTGTCGTAAGAGGGGACAAAGACAATAAGCGGAGTGAGAAAGAAGACAAAATAGTGAGCAAACAGATATCGGTCAAAGACCGTGTAGAAAGGGGAAGAAAAGAACTTAAGAAGCCGGAGGGGCTGGTTAAAGATATTTGTTTCAAGATGGAAGCCCAAGAACGAAGATTTACGGAGGTCCATAAACAAGGTGAGCTTTTGGTTAAGGCTGTGTTGGCGCCCGAAACTAAATGGGACTTGGCCCTTGGTGGAAATAGGGATGTCGTCATCAGAGGCATCCCCGAGCTCATTATGAAAAAGGTAAAGTCAGAGAAAGAGCGATGAGATTTCACCCGGTGAACCTCCTCAGGCGAGTAAATATTCCCGAGCATGCGGCTATTAAGCGAGTAATGAGATTGGGTAGGTGACAAACTAATGCATACAGTCCTAGGTCTATATTGGCTGAGTTTGCTAACCCCAGGCACCGAGATAGATTCCTGACGGCAGCAGGGCAGATATGCAAGGCCACACAAGGTCGACTTACGGTAACACCAGACGACTCGGCTGGGGAGAAGAAAACTAGCCATCCCAGTGGTACTGGATTACCAATTGAGCCTCAACAGTGCAATGGAGTTTTTGTTCCGCGGGTACGACCAACACGCTTACTCGTGGAACGGGAGAACGGGGAGGAAGACGGGAGATTTATATTAATTGTAAAAGCAACTCAACGTAAAGAGTGTGGGTCGTATCGCCTGAAACTAGGAAGGACTGGACAACCTTCTGCAAAAAACGGGGGGCTACTCAGGTGTAAATCCTGAGCCATGCGCCGCCCCTCGAATCAAGGAGGTTGGAACAAGGGGTGGTTGTGTAGTCCCTGAGAGTACTGTATATTAATGCTGGTAGACTGGGGAAAAAATGGAGTGAGCTCTCAGGGGAACTAGGAGGAGAGGATGTCGTTGCAGTTACTGAGACCTGATTACGAAAGGATATGGCAGTCGAAAATATATGCTCACCGGGATATACGATCCACCAGGTGGGTAGACAAGATGGCAAAATGGGTGGGGGTGTTATGTTGTTGATAGCGCGGCATTATGAACAGCGCTAAGAAGAGGGGTTTGATGTGGGAAATAATCAGTTATTAAGCTGTTCCTTGGCAGACAGCAGAACAACGTTGCCGCTCTTGTGCGTTTACAGAAGTCCCTCTTCCATTCGACAGGAGGACGAGCAACTACTCAGTGTTCTTAGGAGACAAACGAGCACGTCACGGCGGTTCCTCATTGTAAGAGATTTCAACGCTCCAGAAGTGAACTAGAGATTGATGCATGCTGCCAGTGGTACATTTGGTGAGGCATTGTTGGGCCTTCTGAACGAGAAGGCACTACGTTAATAAGTCAATGAGGTCATTAGGTGGAGTGAAGGTCAAACTGCTACAGTTTTAGATTTTGTTATAACACGAAATCCCAGCGACGTTTCAGACTTGAAAGTCGGAACACCCTTGGGCAAGAGTGATCATGGAATCATACGTCTGAAGTTTAGTTGTGTCTACGCTACCCCCTGTCAAATATCGTAGATCCTTTAGAAGCATGAATATACAACAACTAAAGTCGGATAAAAAAAGGTTCAGTTGAATAGACTGTCATGGTACTAATGATGTTAACAACGCTTGGGCCATAATTATAGATAATCTTAGACAACCAACTGACACGCGTGCACCACTAAAACGCAGCAGACATAACGGCAAGCCTTTGTGGTGGAAGAGTATGGCCGAAAAAGCATTGAGATGCAAAAGGAAAGCCTAGGCTGTATACAAACAGTCTGGGGGGGGTACATCAGGTTTTGTCAGTATAAGGCGGTTTGAAAAAGATATATTGAAGTATGAAGTTAGTGCAGGGAAGAGTTTAAAATGAATCTGGCAAAGAACCATAATAAGGACCCTATAGCCTTCTTTAGCTATGTCCAGGCCAAAGGGGCCATTAAGAAAGGACTGGGCAGCATCATTGATACTGGCGGCATTGTTATCGAATCACCACTACAAAGAGCAAAGGTTTTCCGCCAGTTTTTTGGGGCAGTACATATTTCGGACTCTGGATCTACCACATTGGGTTTCAGCACGGAAACTGCAAGAGGGCCAATGATGGAGAAAGTTGAAATAACAGAGGAGGAGGTTAAGGATTGGTTGAATAAGCTAGACGTAAATAAGGCGATGGGGCCGGACTGTATCCATTCAAGGATACTAAGACCTCTCAGTGATGTTATACATGAGCCTCTCACCGTGTTGCTTACCCTTACCCTATAAAAGGCCATCATCCCAGATGACTGGAAGAAGGCAGGGGTTATACCCATCCATAAGGGGGGTAAGAAGCACGAAGTGGGCAACTATCGACCAGTGAGTCTCACGTCAGTTGTCCTAAAACTGCTGGAAAGCATTGCCAAAGATAGGGTTGCGAGACATCTTACTGAAAGTGGGCTTCTGTCTGCGGACCAACGCAAATTTGTGAGGCATAGGTCCTGTCTCACCGACCTGATTTGCTTTCCCGATGAGATCATAGAGAGGTCGGATAGGGAAGGAAAAGTTGAGGTCTGCCGCTTGGACTTCAGAAAGACAATAGATTCCGTGAACCACCGATTGCTGGTCCTCAAATTAGGGACCTTTGGTCTTCCTTTAAGACCGGTGGGATGGATACAGGACTTCCTGAGAAGTCGCACCTTCCATGTAGAGGTAGCACGGAAAAGGTCCACAGAAGGTGCAGTAGTTAGTGGGATACCTCAGGAATCAGTACTTGGAACACTACTATTTGTAATGTTCATCAATGATCTCACCAAAAACCTGAAATGTCCCTGCTACATCTTCGCTGATGATGTGAAGGTTTTAGGAAATCCTGATAACAGGAGCATGCAGGAGGACTTGAATACTATTCAGAGATGGTCAAGTGATTGGCACCTACCCTTGAATGTAGACAAGTGTAATCAGCTGCTTGCTAGGGAACAGCCAGGGCCAGTCAAGTATTTTGGCAAGGAGGGAGAGGAAAAAGAGCTGAGGAGGGTAGATACAACTGAGGACCTAGGAGTGCTCATACACGGGAATTTCAAAGTTTCCAAACAGTGTATAGAGGCGGCGCGAAAAGGTAATAGAGCGCTGTATATTTTGAGGAAAACGTTCGCGTCAAGGAGGCCGGAGGTGTTGTTGCCGCTTTATAAAGCTTATGTTAGGCCACATCTGGAATGCCGTGTGCAGGCTTGGAGCCCGCGTATGGTAAAAGACGTGAAATTACTTGAGAAGGTTCAGAGATGTTTTACAAGGTTGCTTGCAGGAATGCGAGATAACACATATGGAGACAGCCTAAAAAACTTGATCTGTTTTCTCTTGCGCGAAGGAGGTTAAGAGAAGACTTGATGGAAACCTTCAAGATTCTTAAGGGAATAACCGGAGCTGAGGCGAAATCTCTGTTTAGCCTGCATACAAACTCACACCGAGGCTACAGTCTGAAGTTGGAGAAGAAGAGGATTGCTACATCGATTAGGGCTAACTTCTTCGCATGTCGAGTCGCCAACTGTTGGAACACGTCTCCACAGATTGTAGTATCCACTGAGAGTTTGACGGAATTCAAAAGGAAGCTAGATGAGTGCCGGCCGTTTTTCTTCCAGGACCTGTTGTGAGGATTTCGGCTGGACGAGGTTCCAAAATACTTTCCTTGTCGTAAATTTAAGTTAGTCAACTTTCATCTTCATTTGCCATTATTGTTATCTCTTTTAAATCATGTTCATTGATTTTATTTTATTTACAGAGTTAGTCTTAGTATCTGAAAGTATAGGTTATAGGAATCAAACCCTCATTGGACTTACACTTAACTCTCGTTTCATGTCATTTCAATGGGAGAATAAACTTGTGTGTATCGGTGGTAGCTGTGAACCTGTTGTGTTCTGATAGCACTGGTAGCCCTCATACTAACTCATGGAAGTGAAAATTCTCTTCTCATTATCGTCGCAGCACTGGGCGCCCTCAGAAGCTCACTGGTGCAAGAAACTGGACAAGTTCTGGCTGAAGCCGTTCCGTCCTGGAAACTGAACTGAAGTGAAGTGAACTGAAAAATGGCATCTTTCGTTATACGTGATTTATTGGTTTGCTTCATACCTTAAAGACCACACATAAACAGTGAAAATAAGAGATTGCAGGTCAACGCTGAGACCAGTCACCGGTGGAGTGGTTTAAGGAAGCGTTCCGGGACCGCTACTCTTTCTCATGTATATAAACGATATATGTAAAGTTATCAAGCATGATAAACTATTCCTATTCTCTAATGACATCAAACTTGTCTGCACTTTTCCTTCTGGCGATCTCGGTTCTTCCATAGAAAACATACAGAAAGACTTTGTGTCAGTAAAGTCTTGGTGTCAAACTTTTTTGATGAAATTTTTGTTAAGTAGGTCCGCCATCGTTGCACATGATTGTCATATACCAGAGGATGGTCATGGTATTTCAACTATCAACTCAGTCCGCGACATGGGTATACGTTACTCGAAATCATTCAATTTCACAGAACATACGCCTTTCCTAGTAGCTAAAACTAAAAGAACGATTGGATCCATTAAGGACTCATTCTTCCTCCCTCTAGCTCGACTGCACTTTTATAAACCGTGTGTACGACCCCAACTTGAGTACCGCACGTTCATATGTAGTCACTTGCGCAGGTCTGATAGGCTAGCCCTGGAAAGTCTTCAACGTGCATTCGCGAAAGGTATAGTAGGTTATCCGTCTTTTCTGACTTTCACATAACGCTGCCAGACGCTCGCATTACATTCCCTTCGGCCAAGGCGTCTCAAGTTAAACCTTGCACTCATGTATACTCCAGCTTACGGCAATAAATTCACTGTCAACTTCTCGATTTGTCTACAAAATGGCTCGAAAAACAACCTCAGGAACAAAGAGTTTTCTTTGAAAGCTCTTGAATTCCGTAAAAATCTGCGTTCAAATTTTTTCCCAATGAAATCTTCCTACATTTAGAACAAACTCCCACATGTGATTAGAACGAGTAAGAATATACATCAATTCAAACGAAGCTTAGAAACTTTCCTGACCTCAACGAACGTCACATCTATTTTCAAACTCAGCCTGACTGAAGACGATGTCTTTTTAAACGGACCTAATAACACCTGAAATGAAATTCTTTATCGCATGATACAACGCCACCTACACTTCGAACTGATCAAAGCTATCGATTTCACCAGTGAAGAGATTTATCTAGATTCTGAAACTTGTTAATGACTTCATCAGGGTAGATCATGTACATAGTTATGTCTAAGACTTGCAGCTACACAGTAAAGCAAGTCTATAGTCAACACTCGGTGTCAAAATACACCTCCCGTTAGTAACAATTAAAGCGTCCTTGTAAGCTGATCTTTCATACTTAATGATTACCAGCTGTGTCTAGTTATCGACCACTATCCAAAAGCTGTACGCACTGAAACTCTTTGAAAAAATATATATAACTTAGCCCGTCAGTCTCATACGATTGTCTACAAATTTCGCGTTGTCACCTGTGCTTCTTCATACCCTAATAGGCCACCTGGCAATCTTTCCGTGTTGTTAGCCTTCTTTCCATTCTATATATCGGCCGTGTATACCGAATCGACATCAGAATTCGGCTGTAGTCATACACTAAGAAAAGATGTTAATCGACCTTTTTTCGCATTATACGATAACGATGGTTTGCTAGTGGCAACTATCTTATCAACTAACACAAAATTATAAATTTTATATGAAAGGTTTGGCCAGAAAATCACATATTCCCTTATTCGTCATACTTCACACGATCTCTTAACGTTCTTCCGTTTATCACGTAATTTTTCCATCCAGTCCTGATTCCACGATTAAATCTAACGCAAGGAAACATTTCATAACGTCCGGACAATCAAAATACTGTACTGGTTGAACAGTTCGCGAGGTCTGAGAAATTCTGCCGATGTTGAAGAAAAAACGAAGTCCAGCCCAGAGTACCGTTCATTTTTCCGCAAAACTATAGGCTTCCTTATTTCCTCTCATCCCGACAAAAATTTCTACATATTTTCCCGGGCCAGTCTACATCAAATGATGGCGAAATTCTGCAACTGTTCAGTTTCTCCATCCTCAAATTACCTGTTCTGGCATGACCTTGACCAATAGGCCAGTTTTTACCTTGTGAAGCGAGACTTGATGTAACCACTGGATACTTTTTTCAGTGAACATTGAGGATACTAAAAACTATCTTTTTAGAAGCATGTCTCAAATACTTCTTCATAAATTAAATGTTTCTATCCTATTTTCTGCCTTGTTACTTCATTCACATAATTAGAATTGTACAATTATTTTTTCTTTTGTTCTATTTTCCGTGGTCGGTAACAGCGCCCGGGACCATCAAAGTGAGCCGTTGGTGTCACCGTCGTACGTATTTGGGTAGTGAGAATTATACGGGGTATATTTTTGTTGGAATGTCGCGACAATTCTGCCTTGTTAAATACCAAGTTTGTGGGTAGGAACACTAGGTGATTTGATATTTCTCACACTGTAAAATATTTATCAATAAAGACTGGGTTTTCACCTGGCTCAGCTCCTTATACTTTGATTTGAAGCTGAATGCTTAACTCACGCGGATTCAGTCAGCTTGACTCGTTCAGTATTCAACTGGAGTATGTTAATCTAAAACACGGCAACTAAAAGCTGAATTACTCTTGGGGATCGTGGCGCGTAACAAGAACAGAGCAAGACATTGCACAGTATATGCGCTAAATATACCCAGGACCTATAAATCCTCACGATTTAAAAGGTGCATTGTTGTTACCACCGTGTCTACTCACGTTACTTTTTGAACGTAAGTTCGATCCAAACCATTCGCGACAAAGTTACGGTGCCAGTGCAATTTCTGCATTTTCGCTTTTTGCTTTGTAACCTACGTCACCTTCATCGCTGCAGGTTACACCTCCAAAAACAACAACGTCCCGATCGTTTCCATCATTAATAACACCTGGTCTTCCCGAAGCTTGTTTGGTTTTTTCAAGGTCAGCGGGAGTTCCCGTGGACATTCGTCTTTACTGGCAGTAGGTATGCGGTTGTGTCAGGGGTTTTATCACATTCGTTCCCCAGCGCCTTAACCTTTACCCGTTAAAGCCTGCTTGTTCTCTGATGAGTAACCCACTAAACAAAGTTCGTTTGCTGATTAGATTTTCTTCTCACTGAGTCTTGCAAACCGCCTCAACAGAGGGCCCAAAAATCCTGGGCGTGCGAGTAACCAGACGTACAAACGCAAATATTAATAACAGCGAAGTCAGCCATTTTCGAAATAGATTGGGACTCCATAAGGCTTTAATAAGAGCCCAGTAAGAGCAGCGCATGACGTTGAGAGTAGGGCCGTTCCGTGAATTGCTTACTTTGTAAGGGGAGAAGTGTCTGCTGATGAATTTACGGAATCAGACCGAAAAGAGCTAATTACCGTTGTGCTATCGACTGGTATGGAACGCTAAAATAAATTGTGGCAATTATCCGTTTCACGGGATTCGCCTTGAAGGTCGTTCAAAAGCCAAAACGGTCCTTTTGGCGCGAATCCTCGATTTTTAAATATTTTATGAAATTGTAAAATCGGAATTTCATGCAAAGTACTTACAGTATATCAATTGTAAATAAGCGGCGTTAATGAAAAAGATGAAATACACCGATTAAGTCCCAAAAGTTTTAGCTTGGTGATGAAAATTTTTTCCACCATTTTCGCGAAAACATCCCGCTATTGACGTT
>JTDE01001112.1:53818-79344 GCA_014338405.1 Paragonimus skrjabini miyazakii
GCTTATCGCATCTTATAACTGCAAGAAAACTGTGTACGCATACAAAAAGGAACTTACTTTCTTCAATTATATCAACAGGAGGATTGCTCCAGGTTATGCTGATTCGCACTTTCTTCGGCCCGTGTGCAAGCGGTACACTCTCAGCGGACCGGTCTAAGTCGAAATTCGTTGCGGGTGGTGCTCTGGACTTGCTATCCGTAATCACTGGGGAAGTGCAAACAACGGTTGAAGTAGAGGGAACTGACAAAAATAAGAATTTGAAACGTGCACCCACCAGGTAACTGAAGTCAAGGCCATAGAGTGGACACTCATTTATGTCCACCATTTGGATACATTTAGAGTGAAAAATCAGCTGATTAGCATCACAACAATAGCTGTCCATCAAGATGGAGTCACCTCAGTGTCCATATGACGATCCCACTTTGGGCTTCTTTACCCATCTCGGTCGCATACTGCTCGCAGGTGAGCCAATGGAGAAGTCGTACAAAGGTAAGCCAGTCTTAGCATGTTCCAATATTTTACTAACAGAGGCAATGGTGCTGTTAAAGTAGGTCACCACCGTGCGGTTGTTTCAGTCATGCAGTTTTTCAAGTACATTATGCAGGGCTTTATACCGACGGCGATCGCCAATGTGGACAATGTCGCTTTGTGCATGGATGGCCCACTTCGGCTTGAAACACGGCCAGTGACACAATAAATAAACCAGAAATTTCCTATCGTTTCGGCGGATGATATGCAAGCCACGTTTATACCTATGGTAAACGGTGTAAGGATGCAACTTACTTGTCCTCATTGTCTACCGTAGCCATTCGGTGGAAGAGATAACGACTGCGAAAAGAACTTGTCTCCTAACGAACATGGCGGACGAATTTTACCCATTTACATGCTTACGCGTGGCATCACATGCGTGAAAACAACACAACATGATGTCGCAGCCGAACACCCCACGGGCTGCCCTCGTTTGCGCAGCCTTCTTATCCATGACGAACGTCTTCAATGCAACGTATTTGTCGTATGTTTCTCGTAAGATTTCGAACAGCCTATGTACTGAAGCATACTTCTCACTACGAACGTACCTGTACATCACGGATCGGTCGTGTTCCATACCATTTGTTACGTGGAACTGATATTTCTTCCAGCATCAAAAGTATGAGGAAATGTACAATGATATACTTGTGCCTGTTTGTCCCGTGGGTAGCATCCACATTCACAACATGCGGGAAACGTCGGAATAGTTCAGTCTGCGTTCGCTGGGCACAGCAGATATGAGCATATCTTTTGCTTTTACCCCTCATGGTGCGCACCACACCCATCGAACTAATCATCGACTGCACTTCATCAAGATTCTCTAAGGTTCCGTGACAAATCTTCCACAACGTACTCACTTGACATTGCAGGCTTTAACTCGCGGTGGATGCTTCCGACGTTAGCGGTTGTGATAAACTTCCCGTAAACATCCGTTAAATAAGGCTTAATGTCAGCAGTCGGTGTACTGTATTAGAACAGACTCCTGCATTCGTTTAACTCACTGGCGCTGGGTCCACGATTCGAAAGATGGGACTCATATAGCAGACGACTGAGGGGGTGAATGTACTCCAACTCAAAAGAGCTCACAACCATACCCGTATCTCGTCAGACTACATGAAATCGTGATCTGCAACATGTGTCGCGGGAACCGACTTGTTAAAACTAACAACAGTTAACCTAGTAGACACGTCGCACACCCCTGCATGCAATCCTACTCCTTTTATACCTCGTACAAAGATAATAATTCTGCACGGTTTTCAGGAAACCATGTCATCTTACCTTATCGTACTCCACAGCAGTTTTCGATCTACGTTCGTCTTACGAATGTAACTAAGGCCCACCTCATCCAAGTACCTCTGAAGGCCCCATGGAACTGCGAGAAGTTACGAAATTCACGATTTCCAAACATCATCTTGAAATGAACACTACACTCCATATCTTACAAATAAAAAATAAAAAAGCGAAAATGAAATATTCAACGAATAGAAAAAAGTTTCAAAAAATTAAAAATAACTCCAGCATTCTTGTGTTAACATTGCCACATGCAATCGCCCACAATAACAGCAGCCGTACCAAAATTCGAAAAAGATTTACGATAAGATCGTTTTCAACTAACGGTCGGTTAAAACAAACAGATATGAGTTCCTGACGCAGATTTCGATGATTTCAATTTCTGCACCAGGTACCAAGTTGATAAAGCGGGTTTTCTCAGTAAAATAATTCTCCCAAACACGACATCTCAAGAAACCACGGTCTACGACTAGCATTCAAGGAATTTTTCCATTTGGGAGGGAAAGAGCCTAATGCTAAAGAACGTGTATAAATATTAAGCAGAAGTAAAGCAATGTCTTCTCCCTCCGTGTTTGAGGGCATCAGGGTGAATACAATCAGGACCAGGAAGATAAGAGGGTTTGATAGTAGCTAATTGAGGGCGTATTTTTACTGCATCAACAGGATAGTGGCTTAGGAACGTATTTGTGTTTACATTGGGAGGTGGAGGCAATAAATTTCATTCAATGTTGAAGGAAGCAGCAAAATATGAATTGAATACTTCATGGATCGTAACGGGACGACCTGTTTTGTGATGTTACTACTGATATAATAGGGTCTCTTGTACAGTTCCTCTGTTTCAATAACTGCATCCATCCAAAGCTCTTCTTTTTGTTGTCAAGCGCACGGTTTTCCTCATTCATGTGGAGCATTTGGGTTCTGTATTCTATAGAGTCAAACGTTTTGTGCATTTGCATAATAAGTAAGAAATCGTGTTTTTCGGTACCGTGGTTTGAGGCTTTTGAGCTTACTTTGCTCCTTTGGAACAAGAATCCTGCCCTTACCGCACACCCCACTGCGCTTTAATCTTTCCAGCACTAAGATGTTCACGCCAAACCCGAGATGTTCGGTAAACATTTCGGTTGCAGTATTAGTGTCAGAGGTCGGAGAGAATGTGTCCCATTTTAAGGATCTCAACAGAGTGGTGAAGATGTTTCGGTCGATGAATCTTATTTGGCGATAACATATCATGTTCGATATTTTTACAGCTTTTGGGTCAAACGTGAAGTTGACCACATTGTTATCACATCCTGGAAACTGGTCTAGGACGAGTACTGTAGCAGAAGAGATACCTGTTGTAAAAATGAGATCCAAAGTCTGGTCTAATCTGGTCGGTGCTAAAACGTGCTGGCGCCATCCATTTATTTTTACACATGAGGGAAACTCTACTTAATTTGCAGGAACTGTGAAGGAGGTCCAAGAAATATTTGGCATATTGAAATCGCCACTAATCATTTCGTACTGTGAAGGCAATGTTGATACATAATTCAGTCCACTAATAAGGTTGGTAATGTCGCCACGAGTGGCGTTTAAATGGCTTAGTAGACGCATCCTAAGAGTGAATCACAGGAATCAGTTGACACTGATAGCCACAATGAGTCATCATTTCTATCAAGACACGGCTCATCGAGTATGGTTGCAGAATACTGTTCCCTTAAGTAAATTAAACATCCGCCGCCATGTCCTGTACCGCGATTTTTACGGAACATATGATAACCTATAACATTTAGTTGTGTGTTTGAAGTCTCAGGGGTACACCAAGCTTCAGTAACTAGAATAATGTAACGAGTATATAAAAGGATTAATGACCTAAAAGATGCATCTCATCGACTAGTGAGCGTGCATACAAGCGCAAAAGCACTGCATTTTCTTATTCTACCTCATTTGTAGACCTTTAAAAATGTTCAAAACAGAAAACTCTTTGTAATTCAAAGGCTCTGTTGAAGTCGCTCGGTCTGATGCGGTTATAATGAGCTCATCAATGACTGATTGGGCGTCCCCTGTATCTGGGTCCATGATAAAGCGCCAAAAAAATGTCACCAAGGTGTTTTGGGGTAGTTGGGCTATGGGAGGTGGACTGTGCAGGAGAGGTTTGAACGGTATGTGACCCACTAAAAAAGGGTAAGATTGAAACGAACTGGTCATGCCCACATGCACGTTGTCAGCAAAGAGGTCGCAGGTTGCAATCAGGTAGGCATTCATGGTGTGGGGCTATTCGTGTTAAAAGGGATGTTCAGCGTACGGCTGGCAAAGCTGATAGTAATAATGGGATTCTGGTTGAGCCTTGAATTAAAAGATGTGTCACGCAAAAGATTGTCATTGTTGGGCAGAGGCCTAAACTTAGGAGTCGGTAATGGATACATCCATTTTTCACTGGGTGTGGATTTGGGTTTACGTGCTTATTTTTCCCCCGAAAAAACTTATAACTTGACGAGTTGACTGATGCTTGAGAAGGTGGAAGGCATTGGGAGATCGGAATAAAGGGTGATTATCAGAAGTATCATTCCTTATAATCCCTAAATAGCCCTTCTTCAGAAGATTAATGTGAATTACTTGTTCTTGTTATTTGAACACAGGGGAATAATAACCACGCCCTCCAGTTGATCAAAGTTTTATGGTGAAATATGCAGAGAATGAAACTCTCAAGGGAGGTCGATCGTGAGTGATGAAGTTCCGGAAAGGCATTAATCTAGAATGGCTGTTACTTTTACGGAATACTTTCGGTAAATTCGACTGTCTTCGGAGAGCGTCCCGTTAATTCCAACGAAATGCCCAACTCCAAAACCCCCTGACATAAACCTGGGGTAGGTTTGTTCAACGATGCACAAATGTTGACCGGGAGTTGCCTATCTACTTACGATGCTCGGACTGTCAGAAAAAGGCAGTAATCATTGTGTCAGTGTACCCGTTGTGACTAACAATAATCGGTTGACCGACAGTTCGCTGCGATTTGGTACACTGATCATTGTTACCCCCGTTTCCTTCTTGGGCGAACACGCCTTAGTGTAATAGAACTCAAGAAGAAAAACCATTATTGTGCAAGCAAACACCCAAGCGAATAAGTTGGAGAAGAGGATCCACCACGGAACTGAGGGACTAACGAACTAGTAGGTTTCAATGAAGGAAAACACGGTGATTGGTATTGCGCCCATTTCTCATCACTTGTTCTGTTATATCAACAATAGTAGGTGTAAAATCGAGCTACAGCAATAATTACCCGAGTTGTTCGAATGCGGGCAGCTACTACTATTGAATCGTTTGCAAACGATTCAAGTTCACAACGAGTTACACGTAACCTGTTGATTCAAAAATGCCTTTCTCAATATCTAACGGCAGAGAAGATAATCTATCTACAAAACGGTCAATGAGAAGGCGCTCGTGTAGCTGGATTTAATACGGTACTAATTGAATCAATGTGCATGCGAGTTAAATATCTCACTTCGAATGCGAAAACTCCTCAGAAATTGAATAAAGAATGTGCCTGTACAACAAATCTGACAACTAGTCATCGCTCAGTAATGGGGGACGATAAAACGGAATTGAGCTCACTCAAAAAAATGGTCATTGGTTGGGTCGGAGCAAAATGATTGTTCACGCATCGAGGAATGATAAGAATTATAAGCTACTCAAGAAAGAATACGGAAGAAGAATGTCTTGTTTTAACAGTTAGAAATGTACAGAGCTCAAACTGAATAACGGTAAAGGAAACGGTTACGGTAGTTAGTGTAAGAACAGAAATGGTTAATACTTTTTATTCTTAAGGAACATAATGAAGCATAGGGCCACCCTTCAACACTAATCAAACAAAGCAAAGCAATCTCAAAATGATGCGACAGACCTTAACAAAATCAACAATGACCACTGTGTAAAACTCACCCTAGGTTCAAGCCAAATCGACTAACCCATCCCTACATTGCTGGAATCATCAAAATCGGCATCACGTAATTTCGTAACTGCTCATGTTTAATTCTGTCCGCTTAAAAGTTCGACCATTCCCGTTGTGTTGAGAGAAATCGGAGACTATTTAAAAACGCTCTGAAATATATTCCCTCACCGGAAAAGCACTGAAAGCGGAAAAGAAAGTTGCTCCTTCCGCACCGTAGTCAGTAGTGACGCGTGTAGCTAAAAGAACAAATTGTCACTCGCTGTGTCATCCAGTCTGCCTGCTTACGGGTCTTTAAAAACTGCTGCTGTCTTATATTCAGCATGTGGATTTTGAAGAAGTTGAAATAGACAACTTTTGAACGCTCCCAAGAGAAGAAAATCGGGACACCAGACGTTTCATTCTCTAACTATAAGCTCAAGCAGCTCCGTTTACATTTGAAGATCAATCTCAAGCTCATCTTTTTGACTAGTTGACTGTCTGACTGAGTATTTGTGATGTGCAACACGAGCCTTTATCACTTCCTAATTAAACTAAGCAGTCAGGTAGATAATTGCAAAAAGTATCGGGACGTTAAGGCTGTAGTTGACGATAACCGATGATTTTATACAAGAAAAACATGAGAAAGCCAGCGGGCCAACAGAGGTGGCTGTCCGGACAGATTAACATCCGAGATGCAGTTTGCAATAATCAACACACATCTGAAGACAGGTCGACTAGGAAGTTGCTTCATCTGTGGGGGAAAAGAACGCTGAAAGAAAAGCTGTCCAACCTGGCAGTTTAACAAGTCTAAAAATAAAGTTTTTCATGATCGTTCGTTTTGTTGAGCGGGTCAACGAGTAATGGGAGCGATTGAGAAGGGGGCCGTACATAAAACGGTTGAAATTGATGGAGAGATAGAACAGTGTTTGGTCGATACAGGGGCGGCTTACTCGTTGATTGTTCGCGCAATAAAGCAAAACATAGAATTGACATCCATAATGATCAGGATAGCCGGAGGTCATAGTTTGCTGGTTGACGCTGTGAAAGAATATGTGGTGCATAGCGGTAGCCATATCGTAAAGCACCGTTTCATTGTGTCCCCAGAAACTAGGCAAACGATCCTCGGAGCCAATTACCTCGCTGCAACAGATGACGTCTTCGAACTTAAGTTCGAAGAGTTGTCAACCAGGTATGGCTCCCTGACATCAACCGCACACCGACAGGATAGCGTCAATCAAGTACGCACGGTTGAAACCCTCATTTGCACAGCCCCCTTGCTCCAATCCACGGTCGGGAAATACGTGATCCGTACGGATTCTGCAACTAAACTGCACAGGAAATACCAACAACTGAAACATTCCGACCTCACGGACCCCGCAGGATACCGGTTAATCTTGAACACGAATTGAAAAGGCACGTACAAAACGCGCTGGATAAGGATGGTATCGAAGAAGGGGACAGTCCGTACAACTCTCCTTTTTTCTGGTGAAAATGTATCGCTTGTGTGGATTTCAAACGGCTGAATAAGGTAACACAGAACACAGTCGTGCCAATACCGTCCGTCGCTGATATTTTTATGGACTGCAACAGGCAAGGTTGCTCACGGGTTGGACTTACGCTCCAAATACTGGCAAGTACCAGGCAAGCCCACGGACCGTGAAGAAACCGCATCCATGGTGAGCGATAAATAGTGTCAATTCAAGCGCGTACCGGTTGGTCTTTCCGGGGTACCGTTAACATTCCGACATCTGATGGTCCAACTGGTAAAATGACTGGATAATGTGGTGGTGTATGAAGATGATATTGTTATGTATAACACGGAATCAAACCACGTTGTCTATACGGATGCTGTCTTAAATCGGATTAAAAAACTCAGGACTCCAAAATAATGCTGATGAGTCACAACTCGGACGGTCATCGGTGGTGTTACTGGGACGCCAGGTGAATCAAGGTGAAATCAGGCCCATGCGAAAAAAATACTAAAAATTAAAAAGGCCGCGACTCCGAATTCTAAATGAACGAAAAGATAATTTCTGGGTCCAGCAAGGTACTACAGCCGGTTCGTGAGAATTTCCACTCCATTACACCACCATTGTAAGAACTGCTTCACAAAGACAAGCAATTTGATTAGACCAGCGATGTCCAGAGGGCGTTTACGCGAGTGCAACGAGTGATGAACAGGCGGTAACTAACTCTGAAACTTCCGAATGCAAAAGAAACGTTCATCGTAGCAGCAGATGCCAGTGACCGTGGCATGGGGGCAGTACTCAAGCAAAGGGAAGGAGTAATTGAATATGCCAACAGGGTCTTGACCCCTACGGAGCAGATATATTCGACCATTGAGAATGAATGTTTGGCAGTTTTCTGGACACTGGACAAGTGGAGGCTATACTTGTTGGGTCAACAGTTCCACGTGGAGATGGATCACAAACCTCTAGAGTGAATCAGGACTGCGAGGGACCCGAGAGGCAAATTAGCCCGATGGGCATTGGGTTTACAGGAATATGACT
Organism: Paragonimus skrjabini miyazakii; assembly: GCA_014338405.1. NCBI lineage: Eukaryota > Metazoa > Platyhelminthes > Trematoda > Plagiorchiida > Troglotrematidae > Paragonimus > Paragonimus skrjabini miyazakii. The sequence continues at coordinate 62,051 of JTDE01001112.1, forward strand.
TCACGATCAATCATGTGCCTGGTTCGAGTAATTGCGTCGCGGATTTTCTCTCTCGACCACAGATAGACGACGAACTCCCCAAAGTGACTTTTGGAGTCAACGCCTTAGTAATGGAGCAGGACCCACAGACACTAGTGCGTCTACAACATCAGGACAAGGTCCCCCGGACGGTGATTGAAGCTCTGATAAGAGGTGTGAGGATCCCCTTAAATACTAAGGCTGATGAGCTGAAGATAATCGCATCCCAATGGAGAAGAGTTGGCTTAAACAGTGCAGGCATATTGACTTGACAACGTGGCGTTGGGTGTTCTTGCGTGGTATTCATCCCGAGACCACTGGGGAAGGAACTGGTAGCACAATGTCATGAAATCGCACACACCGGGTACACTAGAGCATACGATATGCTGCAACAAAGAGCATATTGGCCAAAGATGAAAGAGGATGTGACAGCTTACGTGCTTGCATGCCAACAGTGTCAGTTACTGAAAGGCGACAATCGGAGAGCCCAACAGCCCTTATACCCAATACCAGTCTCCGAAATTGGTGAACTGTGGTCGATGGATCTTATGGACCCATTTCCACTGACCGCCCGCGGTAGTCAGTAAGTTCTGGTCATGAAGGAACATTTACCCGTTGGATCGAAGCGACTGGCGTTCCGGATCAAAAAGCATCTACGGTAGGAGACATGGTGATGAAGCACATCGTAGCAAACCACGGTGTACCAAAGGCGATCTTGACAGATCAGGGACCATGCTTTAAAAGTGAGGAATTTCGAACACGCATGCAACAACTGGGAATCAAGCGCATCCGAACGACACCATATCACCCGCAAACTAACGGCCTAACTGAACGTAACAACCGAACGATCAAAGAATGGTTATCAGCCAAAAGAGGCAACTGTGAGTCTGCGTTGCCACTGATGTTGTTAGCCCACCTTGTGTCTGTTTAGGCGAGCACGAAGAAATTTCCATTTCAGTTGATGTATCGGATAATCCTTCGACTTCCGGTGGATCGACATTGGGATGTAGTCAAAGTGCAGCGATTCCAACAAAAAAATTGGTTGTCAAAAGACGTAGAGCCTAACGAAATCTGAAAGCATCGCAGGCACGCAAAAAGGAGCAATCCGCAGGGTAACGGCTCGGCAAAACTAGAATGTTCAATCTAGAAGAGAGAGTGAAATATCGAGATAATCGGAACCCGAGTGCCAGCGGCCCAGGATCAAGAAAATTTCTGCCCAAATGGAAAGGTACTTATTTGGTAATTTCCTGACGGGGTCTAGTATACACGGTAAAGGGGAACGGCGAGTCGAAACGAATGTATGGCGGTGAGTCAGCAAAGCGACATGAACTACCAACACGGCGAACCAGAAGACGGCCAATAATCCTGGAGGCAACGCTGCGTCAATCAGAGAGGATTCGTCAGCAAGTGCGCAGGAACCAAGAAATCTCAGAAGGGGGAGGAATGTTGTATAACAGGCAGTTTCGTTTATGAGTAGTATACTACTTACAAACGATGGTTAGGAATTAAAAGGCAACCTCCAGCACCGAGAGGACGACGGAAACGGCTATCAGAAGTGTGTACGCGCTACGGGGGATGTGCTACCAGGGTGAATGACAACGTATTGCTATCCCATGTGCGCAAATGCACGTCAGTCGTGCAAATGAGTGTACGTGTTCGTGTTCCCATGTTTAACATGATCAATGCGATAAACGCCATTTTAGGTCAGGCGTTTTTTGCAGCCACAACAGTACAGTCGTTGGATGGTGTCAGTGAGCCAAGGATGAGAAAAACGGGCGTCCGATTGGGAGAATGTACCAGGTGTGGTAACTGTATGCCTGTTCACTTTACCCCTTTTGCACTGGCCACACCGTTGTGACCAGAGGCGTGCATCTTTTTTCATAGAGGGTCAAACAAAACTTTACGCCATCGGCTTTAGTGTGTCGCGTTTTCTGGGGTGAGATAAACGGTGGAAATTATTGAAAACAAGACGTCGATGAAAAAGTGGGATAAAATGTTTGAGTAAACCCGTTGAACTATTGCACAAGATGTCACCAGCTTGTGTCGGTAAAGAAATGGTGGATAGTTGTAAGGACTTGCAAATGGAAACGATCTTCATATCCTCACTGCACTGCTGGGCAGTGACCATTTCAGTCAAACAAAGGAGGGTGTTGATTGGACCAGGTTTATGTCAGGACGTGAAGCTGCATCAGCAGCGACATCAGCATCACCACGTAGGTGCTGCATGTCCGTGGCGAATCTAGAGATGCGTCTGAATGTCTGATTTTAGGCGGAGAGCACCAATCAGGTTTGGCATGAAAAGCAAATGTCAAAGGTTTGTGGCCTGGTTGCATGACAAATTGTCGGCCTTCCAAATGAAGTCGAAATTGACGGATCGCCAAGGAACTAACCAGCCGTTCACGTCCAGTGGTACTGTAGTTTACCTGTGCTGGTTGTAGCTTTTGAGAGAAAAAGGCCAAGGGCTGCTGTTTCCCATTTACGGACCGTTCTAGGACTGCGCTAGCGGCAGCATTTGACATATCCGTGATGAGATGGAGAACGGCATTAGATCGTAAGTAATGAAGTATAGTTTAGTGGCGTGGCATAAATCTTCCTTCGCCGCGGAGAAAGCTAATTTGGCTCCGAGTGGGAATTCAAGTGACTTGAATTTGAAGTCATCTAGGTCTGTCAAAGATTTTAAAATGTCTGCGCGGTGGGAAATGAAACGCCGATAATAGTTTAGTATGCCGAGGAGACGTCAGAGTTGGATCATCGTAGTGGGAATCGAAAAAGTAGAGATTGACTCAACTTTGTCTCGCTGAGGCGAAACGTTGGTTTGGTCAATGAGATGCTTCAGGAAATCCAATGAGTTAACTCCGAGGACGCGCTTGTCGATGTTGATTTTAATATCATATTGCGCGAAACAGTCAAAAGCTACACGAGGATGGGAAAAGTGCTCCTCGTTTGAGCGGATGGCGATCAAAACATCGTCGATGGGAACATACGCAAAAGAGAATCCACGCGATACTTCGTCCATGAATCGCTGAAATGCATAAGCCGCATTAAGGGCCCAAAGCGCATCAGAAAGTGTTGTAATGGCTGTCTTCGGAGTATCTTCCTCGGCGAGCGGGATGTGGTAACAGGCGTTTACTAGGTCTAATTTAGAGAAAATAGTAGCGCCAGCGAGTCCCCATGAAAAATCCTGGATATATGTTATAGGGTACCTGTCCAAGATTGTACAGTTGCTGAGAGCACGGTAATCACTGCAAGGTCACCAATCACCCGGAGACTTTCGATACCATATGCAGCGGTGTCGTCTAAAAGCTGCTTGAAGGTCGAATTATGCTTAACTGAAGCATATGCTCGAATCCAGCCTTAGCTATTTTGAATCTCTCAAGATGTGAACGGGGTGGGCGAGCGAAAACGGGAGGACCGCGTGCTGTAATATGATGTTCCACATTGTGCTTAGCCATCTCGGTATGTGAGCACGACCGAGTCAACGAGATAAAATCTTTCAACAGTTCGACGAACGACGGTGTTGGTGAAAGAGCTGGCCGGATGCCGAGTGATGCGGTCGTCGATTGGACGCTATTTACTGTGCATGCGGTAGTGTTGTCAAGTAGTTTACGCCTCTTGATATCAACAAAGAGGTTGAAATGTGCCGGAAAGTCGGCACGGATGTGTGGCATCCGAACGTCAACAGGTGGGAATCTCTATCGGAAACATCCTCGGAGTCCGAGATCGACAGTGAGAGAACGTTCCCCGAAAGTTTTGATATGACTCTGATTTGTGGCCTGTAAACTGTACTGATCAGACCAGAGTCAGTCATTTGGTTGCGGTGAAGTAACACTGAGCTCGGCTCTGGTATCAATAAGAAATCGCAAGCTGGTCGATCGATCCCTAACGGAGAGTAGGCGGCTAGTACCTGCTGGACAAGCGACAGTCGTTGCCGCTGCTGGCTGGCCTGCCGGTTTGGCAGCGACGCGTGACGAGTTCGAAATGTGCACGGCTGGGTGCACTTCTTCGTCCCGTGTCGAAAGTTTTGGTGGCACCAACACCATCTTGATGGACTGCGGTAGTTGGACCATGCACGGCTTCTGGATGGGTGCCTCTCCAGCTCGGTGATGTGTATAGCCATACTGTTCATACGATGGCACATCTTTTCTACCGATAGTTTTAGACTATCATCAGTTGTTGAGACTGAATGGGGCGATGTGGTAACGGTTGTGGTTGCGGCGCACACCGGTTGTGAAGGGAAAGCTTCGGATGCCTTGCCAAAAAGGGCTGCTTATTTTTCGATCGAGCTGTCCTCAACCATGGTGGCCTAAATGGGCTGTATCACAGACGACAGCTTTTCCGCTATAACTGCCCTAAAATGGCATCATCAAGCTTCCGCGAGCCCAAAAAACCTCTCATATAACGTAACGGTTAGGGTGGGGATCGATAGCATATCCTACCTGAGTAGAAAAGGTCGTATTACAGTTTAGCTTTTGACTTCTCGGTCCGTTTTATGATGACGTATTTTAAAAGGGTACAGGGAAATCCGGTGGGACTGATTCTAGCAGGTCTTTCACTTCCGCTGCAACATCACAAAGAAGGGATTGCACCACGTATGAAAATCTTATTTTTTCTGATGTTATCCGCCTGGTTGGTAAATACGGCCACAATCTGATGGAACCGCAGTCGAGGATTTCGGGCGCTGTATTCGGGCAGTTTTAAAGCAACACTGTGCTCGGTTCTAATATCAGTGTTCGTAACGCCGCTAAGCATTCTCAATACCAAAACGGATGAACCATTGTTCAGAAAAAGCCATCGGGCTTACCAATCTTGTAGTGACCTAGTCAATCAAATGATAACAATGACCAAAAATATGGTGTCACCAAGAAAGTCGTAACGGTAACGGATAGGCACAAAATAGAAGCGTACAAATAAAGCAGAAGACGTATCAATAAAATAAGAACGGCTCAGTGATATGTCAAGGTTTGCTGAACTGAATAGACCACCGGAAGAGAAAAAGACGGCGCCAGACTCAACAGATCAGCAGATACGCGCAGCTGAAATATTTCGCCGTACGATCACTTCACCAGCTCAACAATCCGCACAAATGAAGAAGACAGAGACGACGCGTGATAACTCCTATTTATTCGTGTTGATGATTAAGTTCTAAAGTGTGATGGTGGCGGTTTCAAGCAAGTGTTGAAATGAAGTTAACAAAACGGTAGATACAACAATGTACAAAAATGAATTACAGAATATAACTGAGAGCCGCGGACGTTATACATTACTGGGCTCACTTGCTCAGTGTTTACGTGGCTGTTGTAACTCACTACGGAATATTTTGTACCAGTGTCGTCTTACTGCGTGGATAATTGCGCTGCACTAATGCTGATTACATTACGATTTCGTCGGTGAGCGTGCAAACTTATTACTATTGTGTAGAACCTAGCTCTGGGTTTGAACCAGGTACATCCCCGACTACTTTCACGCATTCCCATCGACTACAAATGACTTCGTAGTAAACAGATTTTTACGGTGAATTTTTGCAATTTAGTACATGTGAACATCCACTGAAGTTCATGGAGAATCGAGGATTACCTGGAACGCTTTTAAATTTGGTGTATTACCCGTGAATATATGAGAAAGTAGAGGAAAACAACACCCTTCTTCACGGTCATTGATTAGGATGCGTATGCTTTGATTGAGAATTCGGCGTTTTCCGATTTGCATCTTCCACTTGCATACGATTCTTTGAAGCATCTGCTGCTCAGGTATGTTCAGCCCACCAACTCCGAAGCTGTGGATAAAGCAAAATTTCATATTTGAATCAGAAATTTAAATCAAGAGTTTTGTGCGTTCATTCTTCTACTTCAAACTCAAACAGCAAGGTGCAAGTTCGGTGATCAATTATAAATTCAGTCAAGCGATCGACTAATTACGGGAATCAGTGCCCCTAGTATTTAACAAAAATTGTCACTACTGAAGGAGGCATCATTTTTTCTGCCAGAGCTGTCTGTGAACAACTTCAGGATTCAAGGACCGCAATGAATGAAGAATCAGCTGTTTATATAACGCCAACAGTGCTGGGGAGCGGGCATACCAACGGAGCGGCAGTTCGAAAAGGTAACCTGCCAAAGAAACTGCGGCAGTTGAACTACATCAACTCAACCCGAATTCTTTTCATCATTGGGATAACTGTAAGTCATGTGGTCATAGACATTCTTGACGCTGCTGTTCACTTCGCAATTCCAAAGGCTATACATGTGGCACGATAGGTCACATTAAAGCCATCCGTCGTAGTTCGATAACGTGTTTAGTCCAAACTTGTTTAGAACGGCAAAGTCCCTCATCTGACTTTTAATCTGTTGCCCTTAGTATCATTTCTGCTAAATCTGTTGATTCTACGCACCATTTGCTGTTAACGGTAGTCCCAAACATTCTTTCATTGTTGACACTGGTAGTGTTGGACCTTTTACCTCTGCTGATTGCGCGGAGCAGCTGGAACCTTCTGTTATTTTAAAATCTGCTAATGTCTGGTAAGGGTACTACCGGACATGACTTGCCTGTTCTTGGAAAATTTGAACTTTCACTCACAGATAGGCAGTTCTTTATTTATACGTGTTCATTTTTGTCATTAATTCTGGCTCATCTGTTACTGGTCTTAGGTGCATGACAAGAACTGGAAGTGTGAAGGAGAAGCGACGTCATCACTACAACAGGCCGGACTTCCGTTTGAACCGCGGTGGATGTAACGATTGTTATTCACAGTTGAACAACTGATACTATTGTTGTTTTACAACATGAATTATCACGTTGTACACATACCGAATACACAGCAATTTCGTTGGGGAACGTGCTGCGTTATTACCCCTTCGCGTAGAAACTATCTGTGGGTTTGAGCTGAGTACATTTTTGATTAATATTACGCATTCCAAATTGTCACAGACCACATACTTGGTTTTCGGGGGAACAGTAGCTAATAGCTGGAAATTAGCGGACATCAATCCTGTTTTAAAGAGAGGTGGATACAATCTACCCACTGATTGCCGGTTAAAAGTATTGGTGCCGAGTGCCTTTAGAATACCACAAGCACTCGTGGACGACTCGTTTCATAGCGACCTTGTTTCAGAACTTTTGCTGAGTTTCGCACAACTTTGTATTAAAGAATCGTGCGCCACAAATCTTCTGCTAGTCGCTGATGATTGGACAAAATCAGCTGACCAGTGTACCAAGGTAGATGTCAAACACCTAGATATTGCCAGCATGAATAATGCTGTCCTGTTCTTGCAAACTGCAACGTTATGAAGTGCGAGATATTATCATCCTCTGGTAGCAGTCTTACAGCAACAATCAGCAATGTAGAGTGCGTAGAAACTCCGCGTTTTTCAGTTGCTAAAAAGTTAAGACGGTGTTCTCCATGTTTTTATTCTCGTTCCACTCTTGCTCCTCAATTTTTTAACGGTCCCTTCATTTCGATAACGCCTCACTTGTTGTCGGTGGCAGACAGGTTACCATGCCATGAGCACCTCGGATAGTTCCACCATCCTACAGAATGATCTTAGTGGAACCTGTGATTGGTTCCATATAAGTTAGCCAGCTTTCGATGACACCTGTTGCTTAACAGCAACTACCTGCTACCTTCACGTCATACGTTCACAAGTAATACTGACTGAGAGATTGGAGCACGTTGGTCCCACATACTCTTTTGACAATACACAGATATGCGGAAACTGCACAGATAGATAGCAACGCCCTGAGGCTGTTCAAAAAGACAAGAACAGTTTGATGATTATTGCTCTAAACTATGATACGACAGTTTCATTCTTTCACGCCTCATTAATGTAACTAGGATCTGGCAAATCTTCTTTGGAGGGCAAAATAATTCTTGAGTGTAAGGACGTACAACCAAGGTCATTCAAGCTCCTGAGTCAAGCCTGATCCAGTCAGACTGTCAGTTTTGGATCTATACACTGGAGTTTCGCCAGCTCCAAGGTGATCTTATATATGCTTCCTGATTTCCAAGTCAGCCAGCCACCCATGTATTTCCGTGCCCAGCATGAATCGTAAAAGCTCACTAAGAGGTCGCCCACCCCCAACAAATAGATGTTCAACATGACTTATTTAAGCGTCAGTGTAGCTGCATCTCACCGTATATTTGTAAGACGTAGATTGCCCTCTCTGACAGTGTTATTTCCAATTATTCTACTCGTGATAATTACATTATCTCAGTTCAGATACAGCACTTGTTTTCCATGTTGCGAATATCCTTGCTATTTAACGGTCCTATGCCCGTGGATGCGGAAGCCTCTGGAGCCTCTACCTACTCTTTTGCCTATTAACCCGTTTGCCTACTGATATAGTGAATGAATCCGAGCTCCCTGAGCACCGCCAAAATGATGGGGCTTAGAACACCATGAAGTGTATCCGCAATCACGTTCTCCTCTGCAGGACGATGGAATAAGTCATCTACAATTTAAGAATTCTCCGGACCTGCAAGCAGGTCAGCTTAGTCGATTTTTCTGTTGGCAATCGTCACGTAGTCTTAAAAGGTAGACTCAGATTCAGGTGGGAGCGAAACTTTAGGAGTTCCTCCGATGATAGTTCCTACAGATGACTGTCGCTGAAAATGAGGTAGCATTTAGATACAGCTAGGTAAAACTGAGTCAACCCGGTCTGTACTCATGAATTGAAATACGAATCAACCAGTAACGCCCATGAAGCAGACACAACGGTCTCTGTTGTGATTGTAAGTTGAAAAAAAGTTTAATAAATTACTATGAACAGGACGGGGCATGAGGCTGAATGAATCAGGAGTTATTGACAAACGCCGCTAATGAAAGCACGCGTGCAGGCAGATGGTAAGCAATATATATGCATTATGTAACAAGCGATGAGGAGTACCAGAAGTGTGGGTAAAACGTAAGATATATCAAGCTCACACTCGAAATCTCCGACTGACTGCGAAGGCATTACTTCCGCTGAAAGTTAACTTCAGTTATCTATGGCGCACCGAGTTACGCGTAATTTGTTGATCCCATGAATTTTTTTCTCAATATCCAAATACAAGGAAGGTAATCCGTCTTCGAAACGGCTAATAAGAAAGTGCTCGCAAAAACTTGCAGTGGCCAACGATCGTGTGGTCTCTCACAGGATCCGGGCTTCGGCCGCGTTTTCCCGATTGTCTGTTCTGTACGCATGATTCTGTGTACGCCTGCAGTGGGAGGCCTGGTATAAACTCAGTGCCACTTTCTTCAGTCATGTAACTGATTGCACGCAGCGAATGCTTGCTCTTTTCCTAACGACTCATCAACCATTTCATCCTTCATGGTCGTCAAATCCGAACATTTTACAGTTTTTTAACACACTCGAATGTTCCATGCACTTTTCGCTCAGCGCGCTTTTGAGTGCTGCCGAATAGGCTACAGCTCACCTCGCGTTTCCTTACTTTCTCCTCTCGGTTGCTACCATTGTTTACAGACTAGGCTAAAGCCAACTAGTCATATTTCCAAACATTGTTGGAAATATACGGTCTGTTTTCAAACCTTACTGTCTTCCCTAGTTTTATGCCTGCTGGGACTGCGTTTCGATTGACCTTCAGGAAAGGCGTTTTAAATTGTTAGTGGACGAGGGCTTAGCTTATACCTACTTGTCCGCTACAAACCAGATTTAATACGATACTAATTGAATCACTGTTCATGAACATTAAACCTCTCACTTCGAATGTGAAACATTCTTGGGAATTGAACAAAGAATCTTCCCGTACAACACGATCGACAACTACGCACCGCTCAGTGATGGGGACAACAAAACAGCATCGAGCACACTTCAAGAAACAAATGGTCATTGGTCGGGCCGGAGCAAAACTATAATTGGTGCATCGATAAGTGATATGAATTATAAACTACTCAAGAAAAAACAGAAGGAAAACGTCTTATTTTGGCTTTCAGAAATTTACACGGCCTATGTTGAATGAGACTAAGGGAAATGGTTGCAGTATCTGGTTTGAGAATAAAGATGATAAATGCAGTCTATTCTTGAGGAAAATATTAGAACATAAGGCCGATTTTCAATACTAAGCAAACAAAGCACAGCAATCTGATAATTGACGCAACAGACTAATAAAATCAGCAGATGGAACGGCGAATGCATGCCCAACCCCTCAAGTTTGTAAGTGTGCCAAGCCATTCAAACCTTGCACCAGGTGAGTACCCACACACACTATCTGCTCCGGTGCTACCTTAGTACGTAGTAAACACGTCGAGTTCGCCTGGGTACGATATTCGAGGCAAGGTCTCACAAACGCAGTGAAAAGCACAAAGAATATATCCTTATTCAACATCCCGAAAGACTCGACGGATCATCCACAACACAAAAAAACATCTGCCGGCAGCCTGTTGTCCTTATCTGCTGGCTTGGTAGTCGCCGGAGGTGATGAAACCGAGGTCCAACTCCTAAATCACGGCAGACAGCTCTACTTCTCCTAGTGCATGCGTGGGTGTGGCAGTGGCAGCGGAACCAATGAGTAATACTGTGCAGTTTTCACGATTCTTCGGCAGCAGCCCGTTTGTTGACCACATACAACGCTGTTTCAGGGTCCTCTGCGCCGCCCCAGGACCCCCAGAATTATTCACGATCTGCCACGTCTTGAGATCATCCACAAACATCAGCGAAAGCACTCCTTGGAGGACCGGAACCTCACTGACGGAAAACGAAACGGGGCCTTTTGGCATCCCATTCATCACAGCATGTCCAGGAGAGCAGCCGTTCCTACACGAACTCACTGTTCCCTGCCCCACCGAAATGCAAATATCCATCGCAAAATTATCCCACCCAATCAAAAAAGTACAGTTTTATGCACAACTTTTGATGAGCTACCTTTTTAAGGGTCTGACCGAACTCAGTGAAAACTGCATGTAAGACAAACCTTTTTTGCAGTCTTTGCACGGTTCCTCATCGCGGTAAGTAAATCTGTGTGACAACAGTGCTCCAACTCGAACCCTTTCTAGAATGCATTGAGGAGCCCAAAACAGGCCAGATGAGTTTCGATCTCTTCTTTTACCAGCCTCTCGAGGTATTCCACCACAACCCTTCCTAGATTGCCTAGTCGACAGTTAGCACGTATCGTCCTGTCTTTCTTCTCGAATATGGGACACAAACTCACCTCACGCCACTCGACGGGGAGGACCCCGTCTCCAGTGGACTTCCGGGAAACCAGAGTTACCGGACTTCATACAGCCTCTGCAGGTTTACGAAGTAGTTTGGTCCATGTCCATCCGATCCAGCGGCTTTTGTGGCGTTCAGCTCCCTCGGCAATCGAAGGGTTTTAGTTTCATAGATCTCCAGATCTCATAAGAGTAGGTGTCCTTTTATACTTGTTCCTAGTCACCTGGATGGAGCTGGGGATTTCAGTGAGGAAATGTTAACATTAGTTGTCCGGCAAACACGCCTTACAGAAATCAGAATGAACAGGAACTCTAGCTTGTTCGGTGAGCGGAGGTACCAAGTTTTCCTGCATTCCATAACGTTTCACGTATTCGATGAAACGCTTCGGATTAGCGGAAATACTGTCGATCACTTCCCTTTCATATCTTAACCTGGCAGCTCTGATAAACTGCTTGCGAGCTCCTCTGGCTACCCTTTAGACCTTAAAGGTCGTAATCGACCGAGCGCCAACATTTACCCTCCAAGCCCTCGCTCGATGTCAGGCCACCTTCCTACCCCGTTGGTCAATCCATGAGGCGTTTGGGTAGTCTGTTTAACGGTGAAATGGGTAGGCAAGGTGCAAAGATAGCCACAAAATGGTTATGCAGCTTCTGCCCAGGCAGTCTCCGTAGCGTATAACCCTATGGTCAGGCACGACTGACGGGCTGCGGCGGTCCCCACAATAACGAAATGCACCGTGCAGGTGTTGGAAGAACGGGGTTGAACATCGTCCTTATCCCTGGTAACACAGCGCCTAAACAACACAACGACAAGATTGCTTCAGCCTTATGGCTGTTGGCAAACGAAATCGTGTACAAAGTTGTTTGATTCCGCGAAGGCAAGATCCACTGTTGAGGGGTCTTAGTTGCCATAAATCTCGTTAGCTGGTCATCAAACTGCTTCAATGGTATATGAAGGATAAGATCCGGCAAATCACTTCCAACACTTTTTGTGGCAATTTAACAGAATGGGGACTGCCAAAACACCTCTGGCACATTGAAGTACTCTAGAATCATACATCTTATTGATGCATAACTATGAACAAACTGCAAAATCTCAGATGAATCAGGGGTGAGAGTTCTTTGGACTGCAGTCATTGTCAGTAGCACTGTCGGACGCATGTTTACGCACACTGCTAAGGCTTCAATAGTTCCATCGGGTGAAATGAATGAAACGGTCTTCATTACACCACGATCATTTCTGAGGTGCAGAGCAACGTCACCGACCTGTCGCTGAACAGTACATAGTATGTTAGAGACAGATGACTGTCGTGTACATCTGGTGATAGCCGTTTTAGTGAGGGCAGAGAGTACGGGTTGGCGGTCATCATCAAGAACCTGAACCTTAGACTAGGCACGTTGCGGAGGACTACGTGATAGAGGCTGGAACCACGATTATGGGATCGTGAGCGAGCAACCCCGACATCTGGAAGGCAGGAAAAGATTGTCGGCGAACCACCCGAAAACTCACGAGATTAAGTCTACGTTCACCTGTCCGCCGGCTTTAAGAACTCCAATTCTCTTGAGACGATCGGCAAGAGATTGCATTTGTGGACGCTTAACCCAAATCTCTTAAACTCGAACGCAAAGCCTGAGAGGGCTAGTGAATTGTGACGTCTGAGAACCTCGGTGGCAAAAGCTTTGTTACACCGATCTTAGGCCAACTGAAGTCGGACATAAAGCGGTGCTTATGAAGCTCCTCCACAGACTCTTTTACAGTTCGGAGGATCAGGCCAGGATCTTTGAAACAGTCCCCTCGTCGTGGTGTACTTGTTGCACAGCTTTTCCTGCGCGACACATTACTGTGCTTTGGAGATATTCCCGTTGAGAGTAGACTGGGTGCATTTGGCATGCACCCTTCTTGTATGTTTGCGGGGATATTTAGCAACCTCTGACAGATGTGGATTACCCACCAAAGCGTCAGAGTTGTCAGTCACAGCTCTCTTGGACTTCGTTTTTTGTCCTCCATCAATGACCTTGTTATTGGGAGTTTTCAAAGGGTCCTTCTAAATAACCTTTTACGGCTGTTTGCTGTTCTCAAAGCTAATCAGCTCGCCATCACCGGTTGGTACTGCCGTCAGGTTAGTAACAACGGTGGCGTAGTTTGGTATACTCACAAAAGTATCATCTGCAGGGGCATCGCTTAGCACATAATGTGAACCAACTGCGGTTGTGGCATCTGGTGAAATGACTACAGGCGACCGGACATCCATATTTGAGACGCATAGGTCAATGCCCATAGTGTCACATTTCGACTATGAAAGTGATCTACCAGTAAACATGATATCGGAACACGCATCGGCGGGATCGTCTCCGTCGACATCTATCAAACAATCAACTTTACGCTCAGCCATTGATAACGGAAACGTTAACTACTGGAGCTCACGCAGCTTGGAGGGGACTTACCCGAGAATAACGCCGCAACCGGCCTTCCTGTATGAATATGTAACGCAACAGGCAGCACAGTAAAACGGCATTGCACTCTCGTTCACATGCAGTCGATACTGCCCAGGTTGGATACCTGTGCAGTGTTTCTGGTATCAACCTGCACAATGGCCACATTGCATACCCCCTAAGGATTTGGTGACATGATCGGCACAACCCGGTCGGGCGCAAATCGGCGAAGGCACTAATGCTAGTTTCCCCTTAGATTTCTCGGTGCTCTTTGTCTAACTCTCCATAATCAGGTAAGAGGGGACAAACGAGTAATGTGAAAGGTGGAGGTAAACCGGTAGCTTTGCAAGTGGCGGCCGCAGGGTGGCCGGCAAGATGGCGCCACCGGATGGCATATTGAGTAGGACCACCAGAACCAACTTGAGAAGGCTTGAGTGGTCTGTTCAGCCAGTGTGAACTGCTTCCGTTGAAAAACCTGAGCTATTCCGAGGAAAAGCTCAGTTCCCCAGAGGATTATAATGCGTACGTACACTAAGTGAACGATTTTTTGGGTATACACAATGAATACCACACGCAAGATGAGAACACAAATAATTGCTGGAGACCGAACGTATGCTGTACAATATATTCAATGGGTCTCAATCAGCGCCAAACGACACTGATACGCGAAGGCAACCGGGGAGATTGAGCGTCCGACCATCGAACGCGTGAGCGAGCCGGAAATGTGTATATGGCGTCAATGGCGCGCATAGACCGACAAGCAAGCAAACAAACAAACGCGATCGCATGCATCAACAAGACAGCAGACAAAGATCCCTATGATCATGTGCGCAATGTGAACTATGATTTCGGGAAAAATTTTACACATCGTACAGCGGGCAGACCGGGGTTACCTCCAAGTCACTACAGGGCCAAAAGCCTGATAATTGTAATTTGGTATACCAAATATATTTGTGGCGGTAACGGAAAGCTTTCTGATACCAGTTGCTATGATACTAGCTTCTGCCAAGCAATGTATGGTGTAGAGATCGATTGTTCATTCTACGTCAAAAGAACCGACTGACCACCTTGTCATCAAGACACAATTTATTTTTCTTACGGAATGAAGTGAGGCATAGCCCTCTACAATTGTCACCGAGCAGTGGGAATTCTGGTGCGTACAACGACAAAAACTGGGCACTTCCTGGTGATCGCCACTAGTCTTGTGATCTGACCTCAGCTGTTGAATGCATGGAACTTTTAAGTTACTGAGTAGCCTTGTGCGGGTAAGGCGCCTATTTGATTCCTAGGTCAACATGCTTGGCGTGGTTAGACGTTGTGGGTTTTCAGCGTTCTCTATCGGTTACCGGTCAGTATCATCGAAGGCATTGATTTATCCCAGCTATGGGGAGCCAGAGAATGTTTTGTCACTCACCGAACGCCCTCCCAAGACGTTGGAGGATGATGAAGTGCTGGTAAAAATGTGTGCCGCGCCTGTTCATCCATCTGACATTAACACCATACAAGGTGTGTATGCAATTAAGCCGCCTTTGCCTGCTGTTCCTGGAAACGAAGGCGTCGGTCGTGTAAGTGGAGCTGTTTTTGATAACGACTTGGTTGACTTAGTTTCTCATATTCGTAGTGATGATGCGAATCAGTTTAAATGCTTGAACCTCACTTTATTTGTACTAGCTTTGGTGTAGCAACTTTTTTCAGCCGGTTTTATTGACAGCAGATGGTTATATAACCTATCAGCCTCTCCAGTCATTGAAACATCCATACCATGGTTGTGCACCGATCAACGGAGTTCAGCTCTATGGATCGGTAGACCCTCAGCTTTAGCCAGACTCAAAACACTGGTAGCTATCGTTTTGCATGTATGTGACGTACAATTGCGTCAAACTGCTCGACTTTGGTAATCGCTGGTCACAAACCTCTGCTGCACGTCTCCAACGTTTAACGCTTTGTGATGAAACGAAGTGAAAAACAATGTATTAGAGCTATATACCATGGCTCATGTTATTTGTTCATAACAGATTCCACCACACTAGACTCGGTGTAAATTGGGAGAGTTTCCTCTGGAATGACAAGTTCCATTGAATTCGGTCTCTCTGGTGTACGGTGGGTGTTACCACAGTAAGGTTATGATAACGGCGATCAGGTGGAGGCAGAATGCAAGACGCATGAAGACGAAGAGTGTGTAAGTTCGAACAACTGACAGATAGTCTATATGTACATTGAATATTAATGACATGAAGATTGTGTACAAGGAAAGTCTTAAAATATGACGGACGCTACTCCTACTTTGGTTTTTCTGGCCAGGCTGAAGCTGCTTTTAGGAAACCACTGGCGGTTTTTTTTGTCGGCTAATTGTTCGTTCGTTTCGTTTTTAAGAGCTGCGTATTTGTGTTTGCGGAGTACACGAAATGTGTTCACTCCGCAAATTCCGCTATTCCCATGGTTTTATCTCCCTGCTCGAGTTACCACGTGCTTCTGAACCCGTGGCGGCCCCGTGACAGCAAGGGCCAACTAGCACGCGATCCCAGTTTCTTGTTCACAACCGCAGCCATTCTTGTCCAGGCTGGGTCAAACACTGCACGTAAACTTGTATACATCACAACACCCGGTAGATTATGAAGTGGAAATACTATCCTCACCGGGTAATTGAATGGTCCAGCTCAACGCGTCTTGACACGTCTCTAGGCTGCAGAGCAGGTTATAGCTTTCCACGTGAAAAGTAACTGCTAAATAATCAGATTCGCCTGATTAATTTGTGGTCGCAGGCAATAAGCAATATTGTCATGAGAGCGTGGTGGACTCATGGTTTCATTAAATATCGCACAGGCTCTTTAAGGGTGTTAGCCCACCAACAATGGGTTCAATATTTCGTGCCTATGGTATGCAGACTTCTCCAGTACCCCCTATCCATGGATACATCCCGGGAAGAGCACACGAACCACCGTAGTGTTCTCCGATCCCAACGGATACGGAATGTGCATCAGATGCATTGCAAGGCTGGACTTCACTCGAAGGACGTGCGAACTAATTTGGCCATCTACTTCGTCATAAACGAAATAATAGAGGACTGTTTACGGCACTCACAGGGTGCATACTTGTACTTTCTACCTGGTGAGAGGCTGATTGATCTTGATTATACTGACGACAAGGTACTGCTTTCCTGCAGCGCAACAACGCTAGACGCTATTTCTTGCTGTTCTAAGTAATTCGGAATGAACTTTGCAGCCTCCAGTTGCAAAGTGCTTCTGCAAGATTGTTGTCATCACCATCATCATAGACAGCAATACAGTGGTTCATACTGATGCTTAACTGCCACACAACCACGAAGAAGAAGAAACAACCCCTGTTTAGGAAGAGAGAAGAAAAAGGGAGAGGGGAGGGGACCTAGTCACTAAAAATAGCTACGTCTACATTCAAACATACAACATCAAGGCGCCTACACCTTGCAAACAAACAACCGAGCTGTAAGTGAAAGTAAGGCGTCATCAGCGAGACAGCTTCCTCACGGCTTTCACTGCCCCGCGTCATTAAGTGCACCCACTTCACAGACAACTCGGACAAACGACGACAACATTCACGCCACTGAGCTCGGTTAGCCGTCATCTCACCTAACGTTTCAAGCCATCGAGTCTGTGATTCGCGAAGACTCCAGCGTGAAAGATTTCATTTGTATGCGCCAGGTCATCATCTGTCCACCTCGCACCTTAC
>JTDE01001112.1:98381-110846 GCA_014338405.1 Paragonimus skrjabini miyazakii
GGTTCCTCCTGGCAGTTAACATAATTAGTCTAGAAGAGATATCCGTAGGAAGCTGAAACGTAGTCTAAAAGCTGATTGTGAGGCTCAGTTAGTGGAAGAAGTTAAGGAACACCGGCAAACTCTTTAAGCTTATCCGTGCCACTGGTCCCAAGCGACCGTCTGTCAGTGAAGCTATCAGCGAGGCAGATGGCACACTAATTTACAATAAGTCTAGAAGGTTGGAACGCTAGGCGGAACACTTTGAGGATCAATTTAGCTGGCCTCCTGCTTCAACCGTACTGCCTCCACAAACTTCTGATGTAACGTCCTGGTCGGTAGATTTAGAAGCACCCACTGAGACAGAGGTTCGCAATTGCATCTCGGCCATCAATCGTAATAAGGCTGCCGGTCCAGATGATCTCGTGCCGGCACTTTTTAAAGAAGGTGGAGGTGTTAGTTGAGGCATATACTCGGCTGTTTCAACCTGTGTGGATGACGGAGACCATCCCTCCGTGCTGGGCTCACGCGATAATAGTTCCTATATTCAAAAAGAGTATCAGGAGCTCTTGTGAAAACCATAGGGGAATTAGTTTGACCCCAGTCATTTCTAGGGTTCTGGTATCCATTATACTCCGTCGACTCACTGCAGTTCGGGAGTTGAACATTAGAGAAGAACAGGCAGTGTTTCGTCCTGGCCGGGAATGTATAGATCACATTTTTACCCTTCGTCAAATTTTGGAGCAGCGTCATGTATGCCGCCGGTCAACAATTACCGTATTTCTCGACTACAGAAGTGCATTCGATTCGGTGGATCGATCTACACTTTTAGAGTCGCTTAAACGCAGGGATGTACCGACCAAGTATGTGAACATACTGTCGGCGCATAACTCCCATACTTCGGCTCAGGTTAGGGTTAACGGTGAGCTGTCTGACAGTTTCAGCACCAGGAGCGGTGTTCGTCAAGGCTGTCCCCTTTCACCATTTTTGTTCAATTTCGCGATGGACGAAATAATGGAGGACTGTCTGCGGCACTCAAATGATGCTGGTGTGGACCTCCTATCTGGTGGAAGGTTGACTGATCTTGATTATGCTGACGATAAGGTGTTGCTGTTTGACAACTTTCAAGAAGCACAAGCAACGCCGAACGCAATGTCGCGTTCTGTTAAGTACTTCGGAGTGCGCTTTGCAGCCTCAAAATGCAAAGTATTTCTGCAAGATTTCTGTGATTACATAGGTTTATTGTTAGATAATGAAGTCATGGAGGTTGTTGACCGGTTTGTATATCTGGGGAGGTACATCAGCGGGGGCGGCGGAGGTGTATGGAATGAAATGTAGGCGGGTATTTCTTAGGCTAGGGCGGTGTTTACTAATCTGTTGCACCTATGGCGACAGAGAGGTATTTCCTTGAAACTTAAGGGTCGCGTATGTCAGACGACAGTGAAGGCTGTATTGCTTTACGGCAGCGAAACCTGGGCACTTAGGGTAGAAGACTTGAACCGTCTTCAGGTGTTTGACCACTGATGTCTGCGTTCAATCGCTCGTATCGGGTGGCACCAACGAGTGAGTAACGAGGAGATTAGGAAGTGGGTGTTTGGCACTGATTCCGGTCAGTCCTTACACTTGCACAGACTTATATGGTTAGGTGATGTACTTTGGATGCCGGTTGGTCGTTTGCCACACCGAGCACTAGTTGCGGCATGTTTGTTTGTGATTGTGCGTTTGGTAGGATCTACGAAAGGCATTGCAGGCGTTCTAAAGCTTTATACGGGTGGCTTGAACACCCCTTTTCTTCCAGTTGCACTTCATCTGGATCAAATGCACCAATGATTTCGCGTATGATGGCAGCCTCCTCGTCATCTGTTAACTCATTTCAGGCACATATTCATCGATGCTTCCAAAGTCATTTGATCTCATGATCTTGTCTAATTGGGGACGCAGAACCCTGGGTAAGGCAGTCGGTTTTGTGTCCTAACCACCTTCATGAAAACAAACCTGGGCCGTGTAGACCATCGTACTACCGTAGAATGTTTACTGGGATCAGTTATCTTATCCAGTGGCATTCGTTCAGTACGCTTATTTTGTTGGCGAGGCATATGACCGAGATACCAGGTGTCACAAGAACACGTTTGCGAAGGTGTTTGTAGTGTCACTTTGAAAGTGATGACGATCCTTTGATCAATTGAATGCAATCGTGCGATAGTGTTTGGTCGAAAGAAGACTAACTTAATGTCAACATACTCTCCATCTTTCAGATAACAGCTTGCGCTTTCAATAAACGGAACAGCGCTTCATTGCACACGATAGGTTTTCCCAGTGTATGCAGCGTGCCATTCTTCGACGAGTTACAAAGTTATCCAGTATTTGTTCCATTACAGTGTCACTGGGAGCGTGACAGGACCGTTAAAACAGCTACGTGACTGCTCCCTGCCGACGACGAAGTTTTTAAGTTTCTTTCAGCTAGTTGCGACACAGGGTTAATGTTAATGATAATTAAATGTTCCAACCTTGTCGTCTTGCCTGCAGATGTTAAACATTCTGTTAAGGAACGCGCGATAATATGAGCCCCCTTGGAGATGAAATTGTGTATGCAAACGAATTCTAATACACTCGACGTCCAATCTTTCACCTTTGGAGTATTGATTTCTGCACCTTCACCTCAACTCCCACAACATATCATTTTTATCCTTAACCTTTTCTAACCAAGTCTGACGCTTTACCGTCTTTCGGTCACGGCTCTGCATTGTACCGCAACCTCTTCGCAGTGTTATATCGTAAACTGATAAATTTACGAGTGCATATCAGTACCACTGCCAGATAGTGCCGCCAGTACAAAATATTTACGGTGGAAGTCTCCGGACGCTTTTGGAAAGCGCCGCCATCCTTCATTTCAGCATCGAAGTTGTTGTTTTTCGGTTATCAATTTGTAAATCTCTTCTCTGTTGACTTCATACTAGTCTGTGAGTTCATGATAACTAGTAATATTTCCTTCTGGTAACACTGGATTAGCAGAAAACGTCAGCCCCCTTACAGTATTTGCTACCGAGCACACTGATAGTTGCGTGTGTGAGCACCACTGAACTGTCGCGTGAATCGGTTTACTTTTTACTCAGTCAGTCACAGGAATAACTTGTACGCACAGGCTAGCTTTCCGCACATGTTGCAACAGTGCCCATTAATTATTGCATACCGTTGTAACGCTTACGATCAGTTATCCGGCCCATTCATGAGTATGTGGTCAAATTCATTGCGGGAAAATGTACGCCATGTGTGTGAGTAATCCATTGCTGGTTGGCCGCATGGTAAAATCGATCCTGTTTGATGCTTTCGTGTTTTGCACAAAACTGTCTAGTGGCGTCAGTAGTGAGTTTGGTTTACGTGTGCCCTACAGATTCGTATGTCATAACGATGCTGATAGTGTGACTATTTTTATGCTTTCATATGTATTCGTACAATATACAGTGGACACCACATAAGTCTTCCATACTGCATTTGTTTTCATAGAAAATTTCACAGTCACCAACTAATCCGAACACAAGGTCCACTACCCGTCATGGTTTGTTTTGACGGTGGACACTCGCTAGAGAGGAACAATGCACTTTATATAATGTATAAAAATTCCAGATTGTGGGGCTGTTCAGATTGTTGAATGATGGACCGGCAAATGAAGCTGAGCTTCTTATTTCTTCGATGATTAACTATGTTTCTTGTTATCTTGGTACCTGAATAATTGGGTTGGCTAGCTCAACGGCACCAGGCGGATTCTTATACCCTATTAAAGGATGGCCTTTCACATGAAGACCAACTGCGAGGGGGGTGGGTCTCTCCCAACGAATAACCTATCGCGACCATTGAGTGGTAGTACTACCATTATGACTGCAAAAGACGCTTAGCCTGCGAAGGTGTTTATTGCATGAAATCCCGTACAGGTTATGTGAAAACACAGGACAACAAACGCGTACACTTATTTACATGGCTGGCGAGTATCCACACACATCGGATAGCGGTACATTGCTATTCGCCTTGATGACGCATCTTCCATAGTGCGTACATACTGTTCCAATAGTCGTTTCTGTCCCCTCGTCTTCTTAGCGTTGAGACCTGCCCTTTAGTTCCCCAATTTACACACTCTACTACTCACAAATGAAGCTGCATGTTATAAAACACTACTAAGGTGTGATAGACTCACGGTTGGTAGTCGGGTCTGTTGTAAAGTGTAACATGTGCTTCTTGACGGTACTACGACACACCTTATGTTATTCCTCCACGAAAAGATTTCACTTACTCTAACGAGAGCATGCGAAATCGTGGACAGTGTGCCTTCCGCGTGGCGTGCGGACACCTTCGGTCTTCTCCAACCATGGACAAATCCCAGGAAAGGCTTATGAATCATTCAACGTTCACCGGACCCAACGGATGCGAGAGACTTGCCGGGCTTCTTTAGTGGCTGTAGTCGGTTCGAAGAGCATATGAACCGGTTTGACCATTGTCCCCGGCAATAGAGGGCAAGCGCTACAACAATCTTGTTGTTAGACTTCGTGAGTAGCGGGATCCAGGTCCGCCTCTCTTGAAAATCTGTGAACCGCTGGGCTGCTTTCTACGCACGAGGCATGCTGGGTGGATAAACTTCATCCAAGGGGTGTACGGACCGAACTATTTCTGGTCACCAACCCCAACGGATTGCAGATTCCGCGTCTAGGATTTTTTAAACCAAAAGCTCCGAGCGGTCCTTTCAAGCTAACCCTTGTATCTGGCCTGGACGATGGACAAGTTACTCTGCCGTAACTGTTTGACTAAGGTGCAGGCGCTTAGCTTTGCCCTGCATCATACCGAAACAGTCCGTCTCATTGTTTCATCACTCTTAAAATACTTCTCTACCTAGTGACCTCCCAATCTTTTTTGGGGTATTCAACAAATACTTGTCACATTTACTGCGCGCCGCAGAGATTCTAGTCAGAATGTTGGTGCGCTCAACCTCACAGTGGTATCGGAGCATATTCGACATAAACTGGTTGCCTCCGGACACCATTTACGCTTCTCATTTCCAGTGTTCGAGCACCTACGCAACATACAACTCGTGTAAGTTCATTTTGACTCTCGTTATCCATATCTATTGTTTTGTCAACTAACAGCTTCAGGATCCTAGCACAGTATTACAACTCCAAACTCCGTCTGCCGGCCTGCTATGCCCGTACACTGTGTGCTTGTCTGGAGACCCTGCGGTTCAAGCCAGTGACCAAGTCGGTGTTGGAATTGCTCTAAACGCACGCGCTGAGAAGGTGCTGTTTGACTGGATATCCGTTACCAAACATCCTTGCGCTATCAGATCCGAAGGTACGGTGGGAGTATCGAGAAGCGCCTGTCATAAACGCTGTCTGTTTGTGAGTACGGCGGAGACTCTCACAGTCTAGTCCAGACGTAGTCAAAGATTACGTTTATCACGAGCTCTCACGCTCTGCATACCCCGCGCAGCACGAACATTATAGTGCCGGAGACTTGAACACTCAAGTTGGTGGGGCAGGTGCTAACATACGTAACTTTGGTGACCCCCATCGTATTTGATGAACAGACAACAGTGAACATCTGTCATTGCTTTGTGTTGATAGCATACTGTTTCCGGCAGGTACATCTTTTTGGTGTTCTAGCCATTAGTGCGCTATCTGGTGCCCTATCACCGACATTGTTGGCACATTGGATACGTGTCCGAGCTGTAATGGATGAGTGTGGTAATGCTTGGTATGTTACTACTGTCCGTCCAGTTGCCAATTGATGGCTTTCAGTGCGATCGCTCAAGCCTGAAGTGCCGGAGTATTCCATCCAGTAGCAAGTATAACTCAGTTTGCAGGGTTACTCGCTTGGAAGTTTGAAAGTCTCTAAAAAAGGATCGCGAGGCCGGGCATACAGTGTATTGTCGGGGCGGAACAGACCGCTGCTACCTGGAACCCTCGTAGGCTTTTTCACCTCACTTGAGCCACAAGTAGCTGGAAGCCAGTTGTGAGTGGGACAGTATGCGAAGTTAACAGTGGTATCATACACAACCCGTAACATCACGTGGTACTCTGGAGTGGGCAGTTTTAACGGCAGTTTAAGTGACCATCAGCAAAATACGTAGTTTGTTTCCTGTTGCCTAGATGTCTTTGGCGGCCTCTGTTCTTTGTAGACTAAACATAACGCGTTAAGAACATATCCGCTAGTAGTGATCTGGGGTTTTCTCCTGACCGTGACTGTATTAACCACATCTTCACACTCCGCCAGCTGCTTGAACACCACCATTCTTACTGACTTCCTGTTCTATTAACAAGGCTACACTCTGGGACGTTCATTAAGGAAGTGTGCCAACTTCCTGGGAGCAGTTTACTGTTAGACCTCGGCCGGGCTGAGGCTTATGATAGTTTGGTACTGACCTGCAGCTTTTCATGTGGAGTTCTGCAGGGCTGCCCAGCTTCCTGTTTCTTAGTCAACTTTTCATTAGGTGAAATACTATAATGCTGTAATGCGATGTAACAGACTTCGAATATGGCAGTGTCGAAGTGCTCTCAGTCTTTGTAACCTCGAATATGTAGTGTTTTTGGGGAAACCCGGGACTTATTAGATAGATTAAGAACGCTAGTGCGTCAATTTGTCATGACTTTTGCATCTTTTCAGTGCAGGGTGCTGCTGCAAGACGAGCAAAACCTTGTGCCTGCTGTCATCTTTGATGGTGTGCAGTTGGATGTAATTGAGAAGTCCCGTGGGTCTTAGGAGCTGTATCTGCGCTCGTGAAATGTCCGACGAGATCACAAATCGAATGGTATTTACCAACCAATGCCGTCTGTGACGCCATCATGGTCTCAATCTCCCTGTGTAAGGTCGATTGTACGAACAATCCCATTGTGCGGTTGGAGAAACTGACTCATCCCCACAGAGTGTCCGTTTTCAGACATCCGTGTCCGAAGCGTTAGCTGTGTATGGCGGGATCGCTATTTCAGCACTGATGAAGTTCGCCGGCATATTTTAGTAGATAGCGGTGTGTATTCATAATGGTATAACCCTCACATCCTACATTATTCTACGATGGAAGAACTAAATAAACCATACAATCGAAAACTATGAAATTGAAATATCCATAAGCGAACCCGTTTCAAATTTGTTGGCTCATTTGTCTATCAAAAAATGTTCCATAAAAACCAAATGAGCGAGTTATAGTTTTGATTTTTTCTAATATTACCACAACGCAATACAATGTAACTATGACTACGGATCGTTTTACGCATCGCAACCCACTTCCAAATACTCTTCGGTTTTGTATCTCTTATTGCTGTTACGTCTTGTATAGTCAATCGGTTTTCTCATGGATGCGGACCCTTGCTGTGTCTTTCGGGTGTTTCTGTTCTGGCCAATCACCGACATGTGATGCAACGATTCATGCATTAAGTGCTGATATGTCAATCTCCCCGGAACCCTCTTTGGTTAACAAATAATCACATTTACTTCATTCCTATTCTGTACACCCACGGCCTGTAATAGTTTCTGTAGGCTGCGGCTACTGGAATATTACGCGTTTATTTGTCGTTCAGTGATGACTTACTTCGTTTTAATGTTAGTTGTTCAGGTCATTATAACGGGGCTCGTTTTGTGCTATCGTGGATTACATATTGAGTTAGGAAGACCACTAATGCCGACACAGCCATCATGGTTGCAGTTTGTTGATTCTTATTTTGTCTACTTCTGCACACAGGCAAACATATCACACTGTTTGAAGCTTATGACTCCACGCCTAACGGTTGGTTGTGACTTCTGCGTGTATGTTCCATTTATGACAGATCTACTTTCATATACAATATTTCACGATTCCTTCAAGACTGATCAAAAGGCACTGGCTCTAATGGCTCTTTAGAATAGGCTGAACACCACATCTCTTACAAACTGATTACACTATTGCCGGTGCTGGCGATGATCGTGTACAATCGTGTGCTCCGTGGTTTTTAGCAAATTAACTCAACTGCATATTCTTAGTATACATTTCGTCCTTTTAACTTGCATCGTTTTCAGTGAATACCTGTTGTTGACTTACCGAGCCTAGTGCCTCACCTGTAATTAACCACAATCATGTTTATTCCACTTAGGAACCTGAGCTCAAGGCAGCTCAGCACTAAATATGCCGGCCATCAATCATAGGGTCACAACATCACGTTCTACGCATGTCAATTTCTGTTGTTTAGTCTTCGGATATTTGATAGTACCCAATCTACATGTAACCTAATGTGTTTGTATTGATGCAAACATCTGATGGCGTTTAATCTAAAACCCTGTTTTGATTTACTTAAAACATGTACAGTTCTTCATACATCTTTCGGTGGAAACAATCGGGTTTTAAACTTGTGACATGTTTTCGTTCATAAACTTTCATTCAGTTTTCGACTAGCCTAGTGACCCCGCTAACAGTTTATTCTGTCTACAGTCGGCCTGTGATCCGTTCGACTGTGGCAACTTCCTCATAGCACGAATACAGATTTCCGATATGTACGGATGCCGTGAATTTGACGGACGCATTTCCGCTAGGTAATATTCGAAACAATCCGTAGTTGACAGTCAGACGTCAACAGCTCTTCCAATTCGATTGTGCATGCGTGCGTCAGTCGTCGCTGCTTCCGGTCCACACCGACGAATCAACTGATCTTTGCGTACTTCGTCGTAGTTGCTTTTCACATATCACGCCACCTTTGTATTAGCCAAAATTTATCAGTAGTAAAACGGTATATGTGATCGCTACGGTTGTTTATCTTACCTTTGCATCATTTACTAGCAGCTGCCATGTACGACTTGTGTAAACCACTCGGCTCAGTACATTTGCTGAGTACGTTGGTCCTTAAACTCTGAAGGAGAGGTATAACTATCTACAAACTACAGCTTATGACCGGTTACATCGGTTATTCGTCTGCTAAACTGTCATTAATCTGAGGTGTTTAATTTCATACTTCCTGGTGCAATTGTTTGACGTCATCTTATTAGCCTTTTTATTGATGTTACGCTTACTCAGATTGTGTATCTGACGGGTAGTTATTGCTGTATAACTTATCGCTTTCCGCGTTGGTCTGGTACTGTTAGGCTTCTTAAACCTAGTTGAGAAGGATGAGCAATGCAGATTTGAATGGAACGACTGACCGCACCTTCTCTGAATTGTTTCAGACTAATGAGTGATGTTTACTTTTGTGTCTAAGAAAACTTCTACTTGTAAACTCACTACAAAACGTTTCACGCAACGCCCGCTGGGCAGCTTTCCCGATTCAACTTTTTTCCGTTTCTACGCTACATTTATCAAGTCATTTCCTTTAATGTTTGCAGGCGTTTCTATTTTGTTTCTGTATGAATCGATGCTTTCCACTCCACTTCATGTAGGTCATCACCTGTGGCTCTAAAGTCGACGGTTTGACTGTTGGTGACCTAGTTGTGCCCGCAGCGACGGGACTGGGCACTTGGCAGACACATTTGTCGGGCAAAGCTGAACAGTTTTTCCGCCTACCAGCTTCTATGCCCATCTCGCACGCTGCCGTGTTCCGGACCAATCCTGGCACAGCCTATCGAATGTTGGTCGATTTTGTTCAGCTTCGGCCAGGTGACATAGTGATCCAGAACGGAGCAACTAGTGCGGTTGGTATTTATGTCATTCAGATGGCCAAACTGCTCGGTACCAAAACAAGTAGGTGTTTGTTGCGTGTTTACTATATTCTGTCAATCTAGTCAACCTGTTCAGACCGCGAGAGACACCTGAGGCAACGGAGAAAACGCGCCAGCTGCTTTTAGACTACGGAGCTGATTGGGCGCTTACCGAGGCTGAATTCAATGATGTCGATAATCCCATTGCCAAGGACGCTAAAACGGCCGGATCGACCAGATTGGCGCTCAACTGTTTGGGCGGAAAACCTGCACTTGTTTTGCTTAGGACGTTGGCGGATTCGGGAACACTGGTCTCCTATGGCGCAATGACCCGTAATCCGATGACCATCCCCGTTGGCCCGCTGATTTTCCGTGATATTCGGCTTCGTGGATTCTGGATGACCTCCTGGATCCGTCAGTCACACGCGTCTCGAGTTGATCAGATGTTTAAACAATTATGTGATTGGTTTTCACAACAACAGTTGAAGCCATCCCCGTCTGTAGAGATCCCGTTTGCTGACTGGAAACAAGCAATTGCGTTGTCCAAATTCGGAGATACTGGGCCGACAGATATTCGCAAGAAGGTTATCCTAAAGATGGAATGATATTACCGATTGAACAATGCTAAGGACGCTTAACTTCAGGCTGCGCGCCTCCATCTCTCTTTCTCCCTCTGTTGCGTCACATCATTTGTCGGTATTCATCGTGTTTTTTTTATATACTTCTGTTAAAAATCTGTGATTACCAGCACTTTTGTCAATAAACATCCGGTTTCTCTTTAAGGAACTACTTTAGCCATTATGGACTTCGTGAAACTCGGTCGTTAAAATCCGCTTAATTAGTCTAATGTGGTTTACTTTTTGCGTCTTTCATGTGGCTCAACTGGAGTTGCTCCTGACTGTTGTACGGGTTAACGCACGTCAACGCCAGTTACCACTCATGAATTTGATCTTCGCTTACTTCGACTGTTCCTTCTGTACAAGTCTTGTCAACTTGACACTACCGTCCCGTCCCTTTGTGACCATGTATACCTAGTAGTTGCTTTGTCTCAGTGTTGAAAATTTAGTTGAAATGACGCACATCTTGTGTAACGTTGAGCATCCGGCGAAAATTACCTGAGGTACTGGTGACAGTTGAATGACGCCTGTCTCCTCAAACAAAAGCCGAATGTGACTGTTTTTAACACGCTTTAGCTAAGCATCTTTTATCGCACCACTGGGTGAGGGATCAGTATTCACAACACCATACCCTTAACGCCAAGTTCACAAACTCGCTCTTTTTTATTCAGTCTCCGTCAAAGGTTTGAGTTGTCAGTAGAAGGCTTTGTCTGGTTCGAATTTTTCAGAACAGAGCGCGATCTATAACCGGGCGAACTGAATTTTGTTAGCAATAATATTATTTAGTTCGACCTAACGCATATTTATCTGTTGTACTCCGCAACGATTTATCATTCGAATATGACTACCATACCTATCTACATCACCATCAACTACTTGCAAATACAGTGTCCCTTTTACACGGAACATCACTTACTTTGGAAAGCTTTTAACAAGAGCGACATGTCAATGAAGACGCGCCATCTAACCTTAACAGGGAACTGGCATTCCGGTCTTATACGTCGAATCCCACATACAACGTTCACCTCACGCATGCAGTCAACGTGTTCACTGATTGTATTTGTTCAAGCTCGTTGCATTCACACGTCTGGGATGCTTCTACTGTTTTGTTCTGTAGGTTTCCCTATACGTGCGACGTTCTAAATATATTTTGCTCCACAGGTCACTATGGCGAGAAAATCCTCTCATGACTAAGGTATAATTAATCAATGAACCGATCATCCTTCCTAAATTGAACAACCACCTCCAGTTACTAAGGTCAATTTACACTTCTCTTAGGTGTCGCTCGTAGGAGTAGGCACCGTAATAACTCACAGTTAACCCATTTGATCATACAGTCACCGACCTAGTGAGTGTTGCGTGATATTTTATCAAAATGACTTATTCACCGCAGGTTTCATGTAACTGTAGAACAACCGACTGTCTTGACTATTCATGGTGTCCGGAATTGGGCCACTTGACAGTACTATTCAGTCCATCTTTATGTAGCCTAGCATGTTGCTGTAATGTAACAGCTGGAAACTTTTTATTGGTGGGTAGTTGGAGAATTTCTCTCACGTAACTTGAACATCCCTCACAGCTAATTGCAACTTCCACGTTCCCATACTTTCCAGTCAACCTGTTTTGAAAAGAAGCACTAAACTCAAGTTTCTGTTGAGGTCACTGTCTGCTCATTCTTCGAGCAGGGTGTGAGTTTATGGACAACTGTCTCGGGCGTCTATCACATCTAGTGGTGTTCGTCAGAGATGTCCTGTTCATTTTTATCATGGACGACATTCTGGAGGGTGAGCTTCGGGAATCCAGTGGGCTTGGTGTTGAGCTTCCTGGCGTTAGATTGACCGATCTGGAGTACGCGGACGACATTGTCTTACTTAGCCCCTCTGCCGAAGACATGCAGACCATGCTGAACAAGGTGAGTGGTCGGGCTGGTTTGTATGGAATGCGCTTTGCACCTTCAAAGTGCAAAGTGCTGCTTCAAGACTGGGGCATTTCCACTCCGACTTTCTTCATTGCAGGTAATCCGCTTGAGACAGTGGACAGTTTCACATGTTTGTGTAGCACCATCTCGTCAGCTTGTAATATTACTGGTGATATATCAGCGAGGATTGCAAAGGCACGGGTTGCCTTTGCCAAACTGCATCATCTGTGGTGTCGGAAAAAAGTCCGGTTGTAGCTGAAAGGAAGGGTATATAATGTTTGTGTGCGTTCCATTTTGCTGTATGGTTCGGAAACGTGG
>JTDE01001112.1:131590-172875 GCA_014338405.1 Paragonimus skrjabini miyazakii
CTTTAGTCGTTATCATGGTCTCTCCGGTCAACATCAAGAATGTATGGGTCCGGAAGGATTATTTCACTGGTATTTCCAGCATACTTCACATGACTTCAAAAAATTGTTCAGTGTCTAGATCAACAATCGGCCACCTACAATAACCTCTCGCAAGGGCTTTCATTCTTGTTACTCCAGAATGGGCATTGTGCAATTTTCCGACTAATTGTTGTCTCACTTTGTGTGGTGGGATTACTCTGGAACTCCAGAAAATACAACAATCAAATAAACTTAATTCATCCTCTCAAACTGTGAATAGTTTCGACTCGTCAACAACTACAACAGGCCATCCAACGGTCAAGAAATATTTTACTTTCAACAGTACACGATAGTGATCAGTTAACCGCCTTGTCTGTTCACTCCGAATATTCGCTGTATTCAAGTGTTGCATGAGGTTGACTAGTCCAGGTGGTTCATTTATTCTTGTCATTGGACTAGTTAGGGGGGGATTTGAAGCATCGGCTGTAATGTTGCTGACACCAATGACGTAACGAAGTTTCTAACGGTGAGCGCATAGAAGCACTGCATTATCGGTGAAGATATATGCTGAATTCCTTTCTTCTCCTAGTAATTCTAGCAACAGCTTGTGGTCCGTATGGATTTGAAAATACTCTCCTTAGATATATTGGTGAAAGCGTTCGACTCCGGAAATTACAACCGAGGCCTCCTTGTCTGGCTGGGAATAGTCTTCTCAGATGGTTGCAAAGTTCTTGAGGCAAACACAATCGATCTGGGAGAACAGTCTTCCATTCGATGGCAAAATACGGCTCCGATCACCCAAGAGGATGCACCGCACTGCACTATTAGCGGTTTGCGTGAATCGTAATGGACGAGGATTGAAGGTGCGCCCAACCTCTTTTTTGAATCAATGAACATCTGACGTTAAATCAGCCTCCCATGCTCAGGGTGTATTTTCGTGTAACAACCTTTACAAAGGAGGAATCATTGTGGGAGCATTTGACAAGAGATGGTGGTAATGTGACAACATTCTCAAAAATGAACGGAGCTCAGCTGTGTTTCAATGTTCCGGTACATCGAGAATGTGTTGCAGTTTATCATCCAACAGGTGCAGACCATTTTCGTTCAGTCGATATTTGAGATAACGAGCAGAGTCAGCGAGAAACTCACATTTTGACCTCTTCAGCTTTAATCCGACTTGTTGGAAGCTATCAAGCACCAGGTCCAATGTGTGTAAATGTTCGGATGCCGTCAGTTCAGTGATAAGAGTGTCATCCAAATATGCACTAGTGAATGGAACATCATCTACCAAGTTGTGCATAGTCCTTTGGAAAATTGCCGGGGCCGGATTAATACCAAATGGTAACCGTGCCTACTGAAAAGGGCTTTTCGCACAGTACACAAATACTGTGCAGATAAGTGTAGCATCATAGACATCTTTCCACGTAGTCAAACAATAAGACTTAGTGATCGATGGCACATTACTACAGCAGTGGATGCACAAAGCTCATAGCCCGAGGACGTGTTAATGTAGTGAATACGAGCGATCACACTATACTACTCATTTCACTACTAGTCAGTAGCGGAGCAAGAGCACGGATTTTGACATTGAAGTAGCCGCAGGAAAAATACAAGAACCATCAGAGTGCAGCATGACATTAGATGGTTCTCGGTACATATGTATGAACCGAGCATTGGTATCTATGATAATCGTGGCGGTCTGGGACCTGTACCGTGACTAGATGTGTTTTTGTTTGTTATCATGTTGAAATGTATAACCCATTTGTTGGCTTCCTGAAGAAGTAACCCTTGTTCTTGGCTCACAACACTAACACACCACGTCTAATCGTTTTAATGACATGTATATGCATCCAAAACGGCCCGAAGTTGTGGCCAGTTGAGTACAAAGCAGGTGGATTGGCAATGTCAGTCAGGGCCAATCAGAGAGCGGCCAACTGCAACAATTGGTTCGGCATTGCACGTGTATGAACCCATTTTTTCCTTTCACACAGAAATTGCCATCGCAAAGTTGCGTTCATAAAAGTACATTTTGTTACGTTTACTTTGTAGTGTTAGACGACCTTTCCGTGTTTATAAGTACAATAATTTGGAATGGAGATGGAATAAGCCAACGTTAGAAATCATCTCCTGCTTCGCTTCAGAAATGACTACCTTTATCGTGACCAAAAATTTGCCAGCACCATCAGTGCAATTTTTCAGCTTCTGCTTCTCAAATAAATCATTAATTTACCTGCTGCTCTCACTAAAAGTACACGGATAGAACAGATGGAATGCTTCAACCAATATTAAATGGAGATGTTCCGAAATCGCTAACAAGCAGTATGTTTCAGCAGATGCAGTTAATCAGTGAACATACTTGCACAGCATTTGCATCAATTTGAAAAAAAGGATAATTAAAGTCCGCATGCGACATAGATCTGAACTCGTGGGTTATCGCAGTCAGGTGTAGCAAAGATTATCGATTGCACAAATATATGAAAGCCTAATCGATTATTAAATCTGAGTTGTAATCATGTGGGGAGAAACTACTATGGTTTCAATAGACAAGAGTGCATTACACGTCTGCTTTTTGTCTCATGTTAATCATATAAGTTATGGATTGTTTAGGCATCTGGTCGTGCGATTGATAAAAGTGTGAGAAATGAATTTATCTGGCATAATATTTTTCTTAATACAGTGTTCAATTGGGTAACCGTCGCAAGAGGCTTAATGCTTTCAGACACACCCTTCCAGACTTGAGTTGTCCTGAATCTACTCTGGCTGCTCCGTCACAAGATGAGTTGCGTTGTTTTGTGGGCTATGCTGACTCGAGCCAGTTCAGGCGGCAAACACATATGTCACAAGTGTGTACAGACTTAAGATGTTCTTGCATCATACTCCACTACAGATGTGTAGATTAGCTCACGGACGGATGGAAATTATACATTGCAGGCCAACTGAATGAACCGAACAATCGACAGGCGTGTAGACAGTGTCCTAACACTCAGAGTCAAGTGGGTAGTCCACTGGTGTCAGTGGGCCATGCTGAGCCACTTACTAACTGGTTGGGTGATAAGAAGTAAATTTTTCACCCTGGTAAGCACAAGCCGCCTGAAATCGGGTGACACAAAATGGAACAGCTTACCTTGGACGGGAAGTAAGTGATAAATTATCTGGCTCAGACACGCAACTAACTGTACTTGAAACCGACGATCTTGAGATATGGCCGTCCAGCGTACTGACGCCTCCTTTGATCACTGAGCAACTTCAGTGGTTGATCGATAAGACTAACGTCAATAACTGTGTAACATAACCTTTGTTTTAATTTCTGAAACGGTCCGATTGTTATAATCTAGAACAGTTTCAATTTGGCAACTACGAATCAGTTATCAGTACTCCCTCAACCCACTATTTCACTTACACATATATGTTGTTCTTCTCGCTGCTTCGAATCCGATTGAAGTCTGGATTATTCGCAATTGGCATTGTTCTACACTATCAAAACTGCTACATTGTATATGGATAATTAATTTTCACTGCCCATCAATTGGGCTGACTGATTTCCCCGTGGAGGGATTGAAAAATCCTGTCGGGCGGTCAGTCTGCCCTATCATTTGATGGATTCGATATGACATCGTCGGCCAGTTGGGTAATTGAGTCCAACTGTGAACTTTCTGGACTTCCGTCACGGCTTCTTAGCCCGGCTGCTCGAGCACTTGCCACGTCCGGGCATGCTGTTTCCATCGATAGTCCGAACTTAGCCGAAGTCCAGAATTTTCGCAATTGGGTCTCATTTAAAAACTATAAGAATGCAGTAGTACTGAAAGGTGAATTTCGTCGGAAGTGTGCTCATATTAATGAATGTTGTTGCCAGATAGACAATAGTTGTTGCTGATCCTGGTCACCTGACAGATTAAACAGTGACCAGGACAGCTTTTGTGCATGAACCAATTATTTTGCCTACATATTACCCGCCGGTTTTCCGTTGTTCCCCGAACGTGGCATTGGAGTTGCAAACGTTTCCGCATCAAATGAAGTGAGAATATCACTGGATTAAGTGTCTGAATATATAGAACTAAGCGTTGCGGTTGGCTAAGTGAAATTGTAACAAAATGCGGCCTGTGGACTAGTGAACAGCTAGTTACGAAGTTTAACAACCCCCATTCCACGAGTTCTTTTATCTGCTAAGATTCAACAGTTCCGGGTACTCATTTAACCAGTTAGGCTACCGTATTGCCAACTCGAATTATCATTTGACATCCTGTGTGCTTATGACCGACTAATGCACTCCGATGTGGCTCACAATAACTGTGCGGCAGTCTACCCTCACTGACGTCCTAACGGACTTAGCATGACTCACGG
Organism: Paragonimus skrjabini miyazakii; assembly: GCA_014338405.1. Classification (NCBI taxonomy): domain Eukaryota; kingdom Metazoa; phylum Platyhelminthes; class Trematoda; order Plagiorchiida; family Troglotrematidae; genus Paragonimus; species Paragonimus skrjabini miyazakii. Next base: position 135,950 of record JTDE01001112.1, read on the forward strand.
TGTATACGCATTACCGCGATATGGTTACGTTATCCAACACGGGGACTGTACGCCATGTCTAGTTCACAGGGCTCAGCTTCCTCGTTCTTGTAGGCTTGCCAGTGCAAACCACGTTCGATGTCACGTGGCCGTTGGCAGACAGAACCGCAGCATAAAATCAGCTGTTGATGGTGTTCAGTTTGCAACAATCTAAAGTCCCAAACTTCCGTCAACAGGTTAAACACTGCTTAGTTGATTCAATGAAGTCAGTTGCTTCATGCAAACTGATAAGTTTTGTGAAGAAGAACAATAAGTTGCAGTGTTGTGAACCAAGAACGCAGATGGTACAAGGGTCGTTTATGCAAGAAAGCAACACATGGGTTAAGCGCTTAAACAGGACAACAAACAAAAACACACATTTGCATACGGTACTCGGCCAGGACAGTCTCGGTTGCTATATACGTCAATGTTCAAGTCCTTTACGTAGCATGGACCACTTTGGGCGGTGCTGCACTTCGACGTTTCTTCCTGTATTTTTCCCGGGACTATTTTAATGTCAAAATGCATGCCCTGGTCCCACAACTGAATAGCAGTGGTGTCAGTAGTATATTACGATCGTTCATCCTCACTACAGTAGTCCCATCGATCGCCGTAATAGACAGGGTCGAAGCGGTACCCATTGTCAACAAAGGCATGTGCACTCACATATTCAGCTAGATAAAGCTTTCTCGAATTCCATTCTAGCCTGGGTCAGCGTGCGCTCTAATTTGACTTTTAGTATGACTTCACGTTCCTTAAGGTCAATTATCAGCAACGTAGAAATAGCCTGCGTGTGGATCTACAACTAACATAACTGCTAGAAACTGAAGCGACATCTACCGAACAGCAGATTTGCATGTCGCATCCGTAATCTTCCTTGGGTTTCACGCGAACGGAATTTCTTGGCATCGGTGAAAATTCCAAATTACGTCAGTACTGTGATAACCTACGTCTGATCACTGAGTTACGCGTAGCCCGAAAACGGATCCCCAAATTGAAAATAAAATTGGACTCAAATATTTCTACGGTATTATCGAAGAAAATGCATTAGTAATTACAATAGGCAAACCTCAATCGTTCATGACGATAGACTCGTTCAACAAAATCAATGGTTTCAGAACGGGACCAACAAGGTCAAAGGTGAGCCGTAACGCGAATAGGCCAGATCAAGAATGGCAAACCGCTTCGCAGACGATTAATGACAAATTACGGATGAGCAGTTGGGGATTTGGTTAATTTCAAGTCAAGTGACAAATTAGTTCAATAAAAATGCGGTGAATAGCGTATTGAGAGTAAATGTCAGGTTGGTGAGAGAAAATAGGGTAGGTAAACAGTGGGAACGAATTTTCTTAGTTCAGGGACCAGGACGGTAGTGTCACGTCAATGCCATCTAGGAGGTTTGAGCAGACTGAGTTTCTCCACAATTCCACCTAGTTCTGTTAACACCAGCACTGATCTACAGACTTCATTGAATCTGGGATAAACGGCACAGCTAACTCGTAAATGAGTTGATTTCTACAACTAATTGAGAAGTGTTGCTAGAAGTTCGAGGATTAGAATTGTTTTGGAGTGAACACAAACCATACTTGGTCGTAGCCATCACATTCAGATAGCCCTTCTAACAATAGTTTAAACCCTGGTCAGCTAGTTCAATGAACGCTGTAGCTTCAGCCTAACTGGGAAGTATTGATCACGGAGTTGTTGATTTACCTGAACAAGGCGATTCTATTCATTTTTCCGTCGAGATAATCGGGTCAGCTGAACGCCATTCACACACGGTAGTGATTATACACTTTTAATGTGATTACTCGGTCATTCTCAGCTCGACTTTACTGGTGTTGTGTTTAATACGACTGCCTCAAAATCATGAGAGCTGGGGTGTAACTTTCGATCCTGACAGGGACGTGCATTACTGCTGTGTTCAAATAAGACAGACCAACTGGTAGTTCATGGCTGGGAAACATCATCAGATCCAAACGGTTAAAGTGAAGAACGTCATACTATTAACTGGAGTGTTCTGTCCCGTCCCTTTATTGCATCAGCTAATAAATGCTAAAATGCTGCATACATTATCCATTAAGAATTGTGGAGCAAGGGAACAGAGACTACAATATGAGTTGTTTCGTGGTAATTGAGCCGGATGGTGCTGTTTTCGAGTTGTGTCACACCATTTGTAAGCAGTACGGTGTCGTCTCAAATCTATGCAGCCATGGCTATGTAACCGTATCCAACGGCACTCACTTTTGTGATCTTCCTCTTCAGTCACAACCAGTGAATTTAAAACACTACTTTGTTGGTTTTTAACCAGAAACGGTTATTTCATTGAAGAAACACTGATGGGTTGTCACAAGCTGTGATAGCTTATTTTAAAAAATTGAACAAATTCATGCGGCTTATTTCCAAGTCTGTCTGGGTACCCGTCACACAACCATTTCAATTAGCTGACCCATTGTATAGGAGAATACGTTAACGGGTACCGTTATTGTGAGTTCAAGACAGACGTGTGAGCTTCCACGCTGATGTTCCGACGAAGGCGATGTAAACAGCTGGCTACGGATCGATGGATCAAACAGGTGCAGTGCCGACGAAAGTGTCAGTCGCGTCTGTCCGAAATCCGGGTCGCTGTGTTACGGCCACACAGGCTAGTTGCGTGCGTTCCTGAGACCGGCTAGGTTTCTAAACCAGATTTTTTTTCTCTGAGGCGTATTTTACTCTTGATTCGTACTGTACAGACCCACGTATCTATGTGTACATGTACAGTATACTTGATATCTATTTTGCCATCGAATGGAAGACTGTTCTCCCAGATCGATTGTGTTTGCCTCAAGAACTTTGCAACCATCTGAGAAGACTATTCCCAGCCAGACAAGGAGGCCTCGGTTGTAATTTCCGGAGTCGAACGCTTTCACCAATATATCTAAGGAGAGTATTTTCAAATCCATACGGACCACAAGCTGTTGCTAGAATTACTAGGAGAAGAAAGGAATTCAGCATATATCTTCACCGATAATGCAGTGCTTCTATGCGCTCACCGTTAGAAACTTCGTTACGTCATTGGTGTCAGCAACATTACAGCCGATGCTTCAAATCCCCCCCTAACTAGTCCAATGACAAGAATAAATGAACCACCTGGACTAGTCAACCTCATGCAACACTTGAATACAGCGAATATTCGGAGTGAACAGACAAGGCGGTTAACTGATCACTATCGTGTACTGTTGAAAGTAAAATATTTCTTGACCGTTGGATGGCCTGTTGTAGTTGTTGACGAGTCGAAACTATTCACAGTTTGAGAGGATGAATTAAGTTTATTTGATTGTTGTATTTTCTGGAGTTCCAGAGTAATCCCACCACACAAAGTGAGACAACAATTAGTCGGAAAATTGCACAATGCCCATTCTGGAGTAACAAGAATGAAAGCCCTTGCGAGAGGTTATTGTAGGTGGCCGATTGTTGATCTAGACACTGAACAATTTTTGAAGTCATGTGAAGTATGCTGGAAATACCAGTGAAATAATCCTTCCGGACCCATACATTCTTGATGTTGACCGGAGAGACCATGATAACGACTAAAGGTGGTAAAAGAAAACGGTGTAGCGAACAAACTCATTTTCGGTTATTCATCATCAGGCCAGTTGCTTAACATTTCTATGACTACAAGTGGTCCGATTAGAGGTTTGATATATTTGTTTGTAATTGATACCTACTACAGATTGATCGACGTCTATCCCACCAAACATGCTGATTCACAGTCCACGATAACCAAAATCCAATCTTCGTTTGAGACATTTGGAACATCTGAGACAATTTGTACTGTCAGCTAACACCTTTTCATTAGTGAACTGTTCCAACAATTTCTGCATAACAATAGTGTGCAACACGTAAAATCTGTACCATACCACCTGGAATCAGGTGAATCGGCTAGATGTGCAGTTTAGGTTGGCAGACAATGTCTTCTTAAACAGCGCTCTTGAACAGTACGAACCAAACTAGATCGGTTTTTATTTGAGTGCAGAACAACTCCAACTGAGTCGACAGGGAAATCCCCTGTGGACCTAATGTTTGGCCGGAAGTTACAAACGATATTGCATTTACTTTTTCCCAGTTCTTGCAGTTACACCGAAACAAACCAGGAAAAGATGTGTGAAATCACATGACAGGAGAGGAACAGTGGTGAAGTAATCACATCAGTCAACTAGTCAGGGAGCAGTCGAATAGAGTTAATTGTTCGGCGTTGCACATACAACAACCTGTAAGTTCTTTGCCTCAGTTTTTCATAAGTTCGATGACATCCATTATGAGGCATCTGATGACATTCCGTCACAACTGTCACTCTCAACCCCGTCTGTATAACAGACAAGCTTATTGCTTCCTGCAGTTGGCGCGTTAAAGTTCCAGTACTATTCTACCGTAAGTTTGACCAGTTCATTTTGAGCACTTTTACTTCTGAAATTCCCTCGTCTTCTGGTGGTTGCCCTTCCAATAGAAGTTGGTCTGTCGCCTCCCGGATTGCCGTATCCATAATCTACGCGGTTCGCAACTTTCCGGGATCGCTCTCCAGTTCAATACTATTAACTCCGATCATGTCCCTGTGAACTGGATCTATGTGTTGCGTTCAGGACAGCAAATCTGGAACATAGTTTTCTCTTCTAGCTACATGGCGAATTGTGAAGTTGTACTCATGTAATCGTAATGCCCAACGAGCCAGCTTTCCTCGGTGGTCCTTCGCCGATATAATCCACTCCAACGGTTTGTGATCGGTCTCCACATGGAAACGTCGGCCGAGCAAGTACGGCCTCCATTTTTCCAATGCCCACACGATCCCCAAACACTACTCTGTCGTTGAGTAGTTTCGTTCAGCAGGAGTTAGTACTCGACTGGCATGTTCTACAACACCGCAATTCTGCTTCAGTTTAGCTCCGATTCCTACATCGCTCGCATCTATCGCGACAACGAAGCTCTGTCCAGCCACTGGCAACTTCATGGTCAGTTGTCCCTCTTTCATCAACAGTAGAATTTTAGTAAACGCTTGGATGACTCTTTCAGACCTGTGAAACTGGTAACTCTTCATCTTCAGAATTTCGCCTAATGGACTTGGGACGCCAGTGGAGTTTTGGTGAAGCCTCTGTAGAACCCAACACGACCGATAAATTATCGCAACCTCCTCTTCGATGTTGGCATCGGAATGGCCTCGATCGTCATCAGTTTCTCCGGTATTTGTTTGACCTCACTCTGATCGAATTTGTGACCAAGTAGTACTACCGTTTGCTTATGTTAAACATCCTCACTAACAAGACGCCAGAATTGAATTGAATTGATTTCTTCATTCCCTCCACTCGTCGTTCGACTCCATACTGCAATTCTTCTGAGACTAAATGGTCAAAATCTCCTCGGCTGGGTGATGATTTCATGTTCGATCCAGTCGCTATAGCCGTACGGATCCTGGTCCGTAGTGAACAATTCCTGAAATTTGCGTATTACTATATTCACCAACCGGTTCTCATAGGTTGGAAATGATCCGGGTGCGTTCGCTCCAATTTTTCCAAGCTAGTGTTTGCACTTCCTCACTAGTGGAACCACAACATACTTTATTACGAGTTTATCATGTTTCAAGTCAATCACGTTCTCAGTACGGTCAAGAAAATCCGTACGCCGAAGGAAATAGCGAAAGGCTGTTTGATTAAGTGGTTACCAATTTGGATATCACATTCTGCTAGATCATTACTTTTAAGAGTAATTCCATGCAATGTTGAGACTACGACCGCTCACGGTTGAATTGTCTTCTCCAGTCTTGGCCCAATCAACCAAATCGCCACCACAGTGTCAATCAAACAGTAATCCGAGCTACCATTGATTCCTATCATAACCCGAACTGTCGTTTCACCGGATTTCCCCTCCCACACAAAAAATATTCAGTGAGATGTTTAACTAAGTACGGCTTTCTCTTGCCAATAGGCAAAATCGTCGCCAAATCTCCACGTCCTTCGTATCTCTAGCACATATCACTGCGATTTTCCTCCTTCTTCTGCTTCAAAGGAGCCACTTCCCTAGTCAACTATTCCACTGCACTTCAGAGGCTATCTAGTTCATATGGTTCGTTTGCTTACAACTCGTTCACTGCCACGGAGTTATTGGCTAGCAGTTGTCGAGCCAAATCAGTCAGCTTTTTCAACGTTATCAAACGTGCAAGGAGAGCAATCTTGACTGATCCCGGATTGCTGATGGCATTCCCAATAAGAAGTGATCCGTCAGCATGCGTTGTTCTGAATCCTAATTCAACTCCGGTAAAGCTGTCGACAACGCTGTTTCCAGCGGCACAGCGTAAACGTGACTGTCAACGCCAGGGCCAAGTCGGGTGCTCCTGAACCGCCTCACTGATTCCTGACAGTCGGCGGAGTTACCGAACCCGGCGACCGGCGCCTTCTTCGAGGCGGCCCATTCCAGCTTCGCACGGCTCCTTCGCGTTGCCTTCGGCGCCGCCTTCACTCTACCTTTGAGCAGCTTTTGCAGAGACTTTAGTTTCGCCTGGTCGATCTTGACTCTGATCACCTCAGTCACGTCCTTAAAGTCCTCCAGGAAACACCGGACATCCCCATACTCGAACAGCTGTGGTCACGTGATCTTCATCCTTAAGTCCTGATTAAGGTACTAACTGTTGCAAACCATGGTCGTGGATGGCACAATGATTCCAAAAATCAACGTATGATATTTAGGCACCAACATCAAAACCAACAAAAACTTATCTGCACATTACATTGATCTAGAGATGTCAGGTTTGTTCATGTTAAATTCACGTATGAGAAGAGAACCATTTCATACCAAAGTGTACTCCATTGCTTATTATCGTATTTACCCCCCGGTTGCTTCAATACCCAAATACATACTCCTGCCTGACCACTGAGTAGTAGTGTTCGTAGTAAAGTTTGATCGTTCATCCTTACTGCACTATCATACGTTTTGTATATTTATTTTGTATACACTTTCATCATTCACTCATGGAAATACATGCGATGAAATCAATGTTTATGCCTCTGCTTAACGTTAACTTTTTTGGTATACGGTTTGTTTTCAGCGATCTCTTTCAAGATCGAAAGCATTATAGTCTGTTGTTGATTTCATCTTTATGGAAGCGAAGTATTAAGCGGCAATACTGCTTCAACCGTTTGGCACATTCGGCGCGCTTTTGTTTAGAACCATCAGAAAATGTAACATCATTCATGTTTCCCACCGGGTAGTTTGCTCTGTTTTAAGTTCCACAAATAGAAGGGCGTTTATAATTTACACCTTACTTTACCACACTTTAAAAACTATCTGATCTTCACAAACATTTACACTGCTATTAAGCCACATTTTAAGCCCTCATTGAAACAATTTTTTGTGGCATACAATTTGTGCAGTGCTTCTTTGCTTTTAATTAGCTGTAAGCGCAGAAATTTCAATTACTATTTAAAATTACAACAAACAATAATATTACGAAAATATTATTTTGAAGAAGGTAAACATTGTAAGTCAAATCAGTATTGGAAATTAGACCAACCGTTTAACCTCACTTGGATGTGGACTGGGCACAGTACTAACTATGCCAGCGGTTCCAGTGCTGTACAATGGGTTACTGGTTCTATACCATTTCAGTAAGCCAATCACATTACAGCTGTACGATCGGACACACACGTTTTAATTCTTTCTGACCTGTAGCCACTTGAGAAGAGGTAGTGTTGTTCAATAAACTGTTACGAGTTTCAAGCAGTTCGTACTAAGTGGTCATTAGTGAAGAAACAGGTCATTGAGAACCACACTAAAAACATTTTGTAGGGCTTAAAAAGGCTTGGGCCACTTCAGGAAGAAGTCGTGCAACTGTCTTATCGAAGAAAATCCACCGTGATGGCCAACAAACTTTCGTTTATGGGCCACCTTCATATAGTGTTCTGGCTAAACTTAAATCTGAACGATATCCGATTGAGGAACTTAAGCAGCAATAGCAGCGTCAGCAGTTTTGGTGCCTCAATCCCGTCTACTCGACGCCCATCAAGTTTTCACGGGGGCATGTGAGCGATGTCCTAGGGGCTTGACCACATGTAAATGTGAGTGCATGGAGGATATTGAAGTTTCTATGTAAAAAGTCTGCAGACCTCTAATTGTTAACTCAGGTGACAGAACTGCAGTATTAATTAAGGGTGATTTTGTCGCAAAACAAAGAGGCAAACCACTCATTACTGTATTTTGGAGCTCTTCGAAAGTGTATTCAACTGAACAGTATTCCGTAGAGTGCAACGCTTTTTTTATATTGTTCTGGTGAGCTTTGGTAAAACATTGGGTGAAATGTTAGTTTTTTAGTCGGGAATTATTGGTTTCAAATATTCTTGATTTTGCTCGTTTAGACACGGGTAACGGGACATTTTCCCCTCCAAATGTCGCACGACATTGAGTACTGGATACTGTTATGTCATTTTGCCCGGGTTTTTCTTTTGTTTCAGTAATATCGGCATGTAGGAATAAGTGTTCAATAGAACACTAAGGAGACATAAGTCATATGACATTCTCTGGAGTAAAGTCTTGCATGTTTCGATCACGTATGAAAATATATGTAATTTTATCCACTGAAACACTGATGCACACAACAAAAGTAATGTCTAATGAAACTGAGTAGACGGACACGAAAGTGAAAAATACCTGGATAAACTGATTATCAAAATAGATCAAACGTCTGAACAAACTGTTTTTAAAGAAACCTGAAGTAATAATAACGCTTTACAATTTTGTCTATTCTGAAGTATGATTCCTATAATTATGTCGCTCGTTCGAGTAATCCTTAAGGATTCATAAGATATTTACAGGTTACAGGAAGCTGAGGATGTTTATGTACATCAGAATTTGTGTCCGATGTTTTCCGAAGTAAAGAGAAGTAGAAAGATTGTCCCAGCTTCAGAGGATCAGTAACAATATGACTACGAAAGAGAAGGTCAGGTGAGAAAGTCAGGTAGAACAAAAACTCAACCGTTACCTATCAAGCATAAAACAGTTGTACCGCAACATGTAGCAGACCATTTCTTTTGAGTGTACCTACTTGGTTTGAGAACTTATCGCACCTTATGGACACCTGAAATTTAGTCAACGTTAACTTCTTGTTTACGAGCAATCATGTTCATAGCTTGAGTTTTACTTATCTCCATATGGTTGTATATCGATCGTTATGACTCTCTTCGAGTAATGAAACCAATCACGTTCATTTTAGATACAATGGAGAACAAAGTTTCAGCGAACAAACTGTTTCAGTAAATTCTCATAGTTGGCCAATAAAATCATAAAATTAAGCGACAATTTAGAATGTTGCTGATCAAAAAAATAAGGGAGGAACAGTCTGATTGAATAAATACTTAACACTGCTTCGTGGTGGTTAGAAACACAAACGAAGTCGGTCCTCGAAAGTCAATGTTAATCGGGATGAGACAGTAGAACGCAGACAAATTACTTCACAGATTGGGAGACCATGTTTCGTCAAAGAAACCCCAGGGTTTGAACGAACTGTTTCTGCAAACACAAACTCGCGTAACATAGTCGGACTGCGACTGCCTCGGTTATATACAGGATGCAGCATTTGACTTTTCGCGACAAAGCGGCCGGAACCCAGTAGACGGTACGAAATGCTTTCCTCGTGTCTGTTTTTGGGACAAAATCGACCAAATGGGTCAGGACTGATGAACTGATGTTTTTGCCGTAGAGTGAAGCTGAGTGGGGCAGTGTTAACATATTTTTTCAGATAAGCGCTTAGTAGTGTGAACTATGTATGCTGAACCACCTCGTATGTTTAGTCATTGTCCAACATCCTCCAGTTTACTGCGCTACAAACTGGTGTAGTGATGAATACCAGCACCTCAATAATAAGTTTATATAACCTTAATCTATCATTCTGATTTTGCCTTTCGTGGTCATAGTTATTTGAAGATTCCATAAGTATCACTTGTGTATCCATAGTCACTTCTGATGTGAGTCAGCGTGGGGGTCATAGATCGTGAGCTAGCAATGCGCAAACGACAGCATTGAGACGCGTGTCCATCGACTGCAAAGACACGATTACAGCCAGTCAGTGACCTGCTTACTTTACTGGCATTGGTCTAACAACTATCCAATAGGCAAGCCTCCGTGACTAAAGCACCTGGAGAACGTGGGGTGTTTTTGCACTTGTCTATCTTACATTCCTTGACCATTTCTTGAACTTAACTTCTATCTGTAAAAGTGTGTCATCCGCAATATAACCAAGTCATACTTGTATTTACAGCTCCCGGCCATCTAATTCTACTGTTTCCGGTGGAGCTGATCCATCACTTGCTGTTAGTACAACGAGTTCGATTATTAAAACAAATTCCCCATCGTTTTCCAAGCCGATAATGTGGTCACGCATGACAGTGGTGAGCGACCGCCAACAGAACGTCATGGATATTAGACACGTGACCGTTGTAGAACTCTTGAAGTTGTTTCGTGTAGACTAGCAAAATGCAGTAGCCAACTAGTGGAGCCGACTCGAGGTGGTCACTGCTAAGAAGTGTTTGTTTGCCGGAGGGGTCACTGTAGAAAGGTTTCATTATATTAAAAAGGACATTAAATGAATCAAGTGTTCTAACTTATCACAATAGTTCCACGGGATTTTGCGGTCATTTCCGAGGGCATTATGACTTTGTTGTACCTCAGTTACTTTATGCGCAATACAGCTTGGTAATATTTGGAGTTGCACAGTTTTCTTAACGACAACGGCAGGCAAAAATGCAGGAAATCATTGACGCTGATGGTACTGGAAAATCTGGACGATTGATTCTTGATATTTTCAAGCTGAAGTTGACAAATCAGAGTGAATTCACCTGAGCACGGTATTGCACCTTGAAGCGTTAACTGCATGTGAAACATTCCTTTTCCCGGATAAATTTGACAAAACTGAAGTTAGAACTTTGGGTTATACCATATATGAGGTTTTACTCCATGGTTGCATTTATTTACCATAGGCCATCTATTCAGCTAATCACATCCAGACAGCAATTTTATTTTCGATGAAATATCAATCGACTTGACAATCCGACACGGTTAAAAGGGTTGCGGCCACCAAACCGTCTTTTCATCTGTATGTCGAGACATTAAGTGCTGTTAGAATACATGCCAATTCTGTTACTATATCATTGTCCTAGCAGTGTCAAGAAGTGTAAGATTGACATGTCATTACGGATTGTTTCGTTCCTCACAAAATCCGTAAGACATTGCCAATTTGTAAATTATTTACGCCCAACGAATTCCAGCTCCAAATTTTACTTCGGACACATCCATCCCTAATGTGCCTCAATCCTTAAAATGACTACAGAAAGCGGATTCTACTTCAGGAGCATCCTCCAACGTTACATTTCGCTTCAGGAACTGGGAAGTATGGATTTTTTTACATTCTCTTACTCAGGTTTTGGCTTTATCTGTTTGCTTTACCAGTTAGAAGACTAGCAGAATGGAACGGATTAACAAAAAATAGAGCAAAACTGTGCATTAATGCCGTCAAGGACGTGAGACCGACTACAGGCAATTTAGAATCAACGTTGCACAGTTCAATGGCGTCGTTATAATGTAGCTCGAGGACGAGTCAAGATAAACTGAAAATGATGTAAGGTGGTTGAAACACTATGGGAGAATCCCAAAACTTTAACCAGTCTTTCATGAATGCATTCCCGTTGGCTAACTATTGGTGAAACAATATCACCATAAAGCACCTCATAAACAAGTAATGAATCCATTGCTCGTCGACTGGATCACAGTGGTACTCACCAGTTCGGAGTTTTGGACAGTAATATAACCACCGCGAACTCTTTCAGTAGCCGATTGATATCGATCGTGAACCGCGTGGACTGAGCTACAATGACACAACAGACCTGATAAATTTGCTCCAATCAGAGCAAACACTCTGTATTCGCGTGACCATTCGAGCACGCGGAAGTCGTTAGTGCGTCTTGCCTACATTAAGCTCTCATGCCTAAAATTTCGTGAAACACTTGTTTCCAATACATATCACCGGTTGTCCCACAATTATGCAACCGGATGCAAAATCCAGAGTCCAAACAATTTCATGAGAACTCCAACGGAATGACTTTCCCAAAGAGCGTATCTCACATCAGGCCGTCTAACCTGATCAGGTTAACCAACAACCCCAGCGTCCCATTGTATTCACGGCCAGACTAATTGGACTGTACGAAGTGTACGCACATTCCAGGTCAAATCACTCGGCTCCATCGTCCCAGTGTTTCGGGCACCACGATCCACGGTCGATAACACGCGGCTGTTGGTGAATGTCTTTGTAAACGTTCCAGCATTTGAAAGGCAACATACGGGTGGTACATGACGTGCATCAACGAGTGCAACTGGACAAAGTATAAATGCGATGTTTTCGTAACGGGGAATTCGATCACAATAATTTCTTTATGAAGCGATGAATAAGCGGTTGATAATAAACAGCCGCATTTATGATCAAAACAGATTTACAATTTAGTACAAGATTCACTGAAGCTCAACAACTTTCCCGTAGAATCTGAGACACGTCGTGCTGCGTCTTTAGGTTAAGTGTGCCATTTGCGGACACTGATGTGGCGTTTTGAAACAGGTTGTCGCATTGCATTTTTCAGTTTTGTGGCCTCGTTTGTGAATCGATTCTATTTCGTCTCATTATGTCTTTTCTGTCATTTTACCCACTAATTGGGTGAAGGTGAAGGTAACTAGTTATGTTTTCGAGCTTGGCGTAAACAGCTCTTTCAAAACTGTTACCCGGATTAACGTGTTTTGTTTTTTGGAAACCTGCTTTCGCTGAAAGACGCCAGGTGCTGAGTTGACTGGAGGAAGCATCAGGTTGGAAGCACATCACAGTGATGGACCACGAAGACAGTCGTTTCAAGATAGATAAACACAAGTGCATTACATTTTAACGATTAAACCTTAGTAACGTGGATTTTACTGGTTGCCATTAGCTTGGTATACGTCTCCCTCCAATATCACACGAAGCCAGTTTCTTCTCGAATAACATCCTAGTGCCTGCATTTTGACAATTATTATCTCGCTTATCTTATTTCACTTGCCTGTAAAACAGCTACTTTGGGATCCGGTCGAGCGGAGAAAGCTGATAAAGAAGGAATATGATATCATTCTCGGCGAATTGTTGTCGTCGAACCAACATGGTCGCTTCTGGCATTGAATACTTATCGACCCGATGGCTGTTGCTGTGATCTGTTGCATGAAGTGTTGCCACAAACCATCAGGGGTATTTGATAGGGAAGTGTCTTTCAGATGTACGGTAACCGTATACCGAAATACAGCCTTCATTTTTCAGTCCTACAAACGGTTGACATTTGATTTTTGTCGTTGCCTGAACGATGTGCAATGAACCTACTTACAAACATGAATAAACAACTCACTCCTGAATAGCCTATGATCTGTGCTACGTTCCGTTTGGTGTATCACTCGCGTGATACATACTTCGTGAATGTTGCGACGTTGCAGGATCACGTATTCAAGCAGATGGTGATGACTACTTCGTTGGGAGGTCGAGGTTGTAATACCACTCGCCTGTAGTTGTAATCGGGCGTTTATGATAGTCAACTCAGATAGAGCAGGCGACCATCGTTCTCAATGACTGCACCGTTGTCGTCGGGCCCCTGGAATCGTAGCCAGGCCGCTGAGTCGCACACATGTCACGTGTTGCAGTCGATCAGAACAAACAGTCGGTCACCCACCGGTGTCGTACGAAATATAGTGCACAGCTGACGATAGACCTGGTAGATCGTATCATCGGTGTAATTCATAGTTTAATCATAATCACTAAGAAGTGTGTCAGATCTAACACGACAGATTCGCAAACGCATGATCATGATTCGAGGGTTGATGCTGTGCGATTGGCCAATCATCAAATAATTGATGCGGTTGACGACTTTAAGATGGATCCCATGCCCTCGATCCCCATTTAATGGATTATGTGCTCAGTCCCAGCCCAGCTCATTTGGTCTACATAGTTCGACTTACTGAAGGTTGCAGTATCGAAGCGAGAACGACTGAGTTCTATGGCAGTCAGTGCGATGTGGCGTCCCGGCCGTTTGCTACTGCATCGACCCGTCGGAGTATGCACATTTCACGTCCCGGCTGGCAACGTCTTCTTTTCACGAGCAAATATCAGGTTGATTGATGAGACCTCAAACTGAGTCTCCGACTCATCAGTTACACCAGTAGACCAAAGTGAAAGAGGGTGTTCTTAGGAAATCCAAGCGAGAGCATCGAAATTGAAAGCCTGGTCGGTGATGGAATGGGTTATAGGGTTTTCTTATGGACCCTATTCGGTACCAATGACTCAGGTATTTGACTCAGTTTGCAGTGAGTGGTTAACGTAGCCAATGAACTCAGTAAGATAGAATTTGACGACTCATTCTTATTATTGCAGCGCGCGGCAGGTGTACTATAATCCACGTCAAGCTTAAAATTGGAGCGTCTTCCAACCTTACAGAATAGTAAGCCAGCGGCCGTGGTTAACCGTTGGACGATCGGAGTGCTGCTTGTTTGCCGGCAAATGTTCTAACTACTGTTTCTTTTGCGGAATACGGCAGTGTCAAAACGGTACATATAATTTTGCCGTGTATTCATAGGGTCGGGCTCCACTGCACAAGCATGCACACACAGTCAGCAGTGCGATATACAAACCTATGAACTTAGATGCTTTTTGTCTGGTTGTTGTCCTTTTGCTTATCTGACATATTTTTATCTGGTGGAACCGAAGTCTTAGGCAGTATAGCTCTTCGGATCGACACAGTGCACGAGCCTAAGCTCCACGCGAAGGTGGCAGAAAACATCAACTTAATCACATACAGTTATCCACACACACACAGATGCACAAAAGGAACTATCCATCTGAAGGCTCATAGTTTCGCGTGTTGGTGGAAATAACGCTTCCTAAATACCATCAGAATCATTTATACTTATAGTCTGTACAAGCCTAGAGAGACAAATTTGTGAACAAACACGGTTCTTACTGAAATCATGTTTTGACCTAACCCCAACCCTGTTTGATCAATATATAAAGATAGATAGATAGATAGGCAGAGGACAGAAGGTTATACATATATATACATACTGATGTCAAACGTTGTTCTTCAATTACAGTAATAAACAGTTTAAGTACACATTATTTTACGACCAGGTATGCAAACGCATATATCAATGCAGAAGAAACGCATGATAAACCAGCCAATTAATTCTAGCGGCAAAATAAATGGAGCGTTACTGTCACTCAGATAGCAATTGTTGTACACCGCGATAGGAAACGGAATACGGGTAGTAAAGTCTGATACGGTTCAACTGTTTATAGCCTATTTAGAATCTATGGAAATCAATGAAATGTTAGCGTCTCAAAGGGTTGCCGACAAGGCGGGAGAACAAACCGATGAATCGCGCTAAATTCGGGAGATAAAGGTATACTACTAACAACTAATGAATAGAGTAAATGTCTAATGTAAAATTGGAATTCACAGTCAACATGCCCTCCTAACACGTGGTTATTTTAACAAATGTATCTACGGAGAAAGAAGACATGTTGCAGTATGTTAACATTTCGTTTACCCTCATCAGTCAGAAACTTAAAACAAACAGCTTATATACGGCGGACAAATACAGATAGACAGGGTACGGGTATCAAGTGTTGTGATCAACACAACGGCAACTCGATGGGTTGTTTCTACCACTTCTGTGCACATAGTGCATATTGCTGGTGAGTTCTGATTAGCAGAGCTTCGCTAAGGGCCAGTAGCTCCGGATTCTGTTTGTGTAACAATAGTCTGAATGATCTAACTGGGTCAATTTAGTGACCCAATGGATTTCAAGCAACGGATTCACCGGTTTGAGATTGTTGTGTCACCATTTGTGTTAACCTTTACGGGATATGTTCTACCGGCATACAAACATGTTTTGGTCAAAACCACATTTCATAAGCTCATGTCGATTCGCATTCTTGATAAGCTGCAGACGGAACAGGGTCTGCTAAAATAACTTTACTAGCAAACCGATTTCCCGCAAAAATCATAGATACTCGCAGCAGGATGAACAAGTGTCATGAACCAGTTCAATCAATCCAAACGAAGATATATTTCCATTTCTGCAATTCAAAGAGGAGCATCTCCTGGAAGTTGTCGGACACCAATCGAAGCCTGCTCTATACAGTACGTATGCAACTACTCAATTACGCTTAGCTTACACCACCAAAGACTCCGTTCAACATAACCGCGAATAGAGTTTGTCTGACTATTCTGTCTCCCACGTTGTCTACCAGTTCGCTTGCAGTTATACTGACGTTTATATAATCAGAGGAGGTCGACAACTATCTCAGTGAGTGACAGAACAAATTCAGAAATGGTTAACACAAATGACGACACGAAAATCTCAAACCGGTGAATCAGTTGCTCGAAATTCCGCATAGTCGATTGCTAGGACCGGAGCATATATTTTGACATGGTAAAAGCTGCAGGAAAATGCAGGAAGGAAAATCAGAGTGCAGTATCATCCATAGGAGTCCCTGCTACTTGATGGAACTGAGCACTGATGTCTGCGGCAGCCGAGACGGTTTGAGGCTGAATACCACGTGCAAATGAGTGGTTTTGTTTCAGGTTTTGTTTCAATGCTTAACCCTTGTATTGCTTGGTCAAATAAGTAACCCTTGCGCCAACCGCGTTCTTGGATCACAACAATTATCCTGGTCACGGCACCAATTGTTGTCCTGCTACTGAATAGCAGTTGTATGAGTAGTGTGTTACGGTCGCTCAACTCCACTGCACTAGTTGATCCAATTAGCTCTTTCAAAATATTATTGAGGACAGTAGTCGAAATGTCAACACGTTGCAACATTTTTCTTCTTTCTGGGTTGAAGATGCCATCCTAAGTCGTAATTATCTAACTAGATTCCACATGATGCGAATGCCTGTGTTAACTCATATTAACGGTCTTTACATGCTGAATATATTATTTTCCAGGACAAATTAAGTTACTAGAGGACGAAGCATATCAGTCTGCACAATATTTCTGGAGGGGCTGTCTATGCCAATCTCGAAAACATAACTAGTTACCTTCACCTTCACCCAATTAGTGGGTAAAATGACAGAAAAGACATAATGAGACGAAATAGAATCGATTCACAAACGAGGCCACAAAACTGAAAAATGCAATGCGACAACCTGTTTCAAAACGCCACATCAGTGTCCGCAAATGGCACACTTAACCTAAAGACGCAGCACGACGTGTCTCAGATTCTACGGGAAAGTTGTTGAGCTTCAGTGAATCTTGTACTAAATTGTAAATCTGTTTTGATCATAAATGCGGCTGTTTATTATCAACCGCTTATTCATCGCTTCATAAAGAAATTATTGTGATCGAATTCCCCGTTACGAAAACATCGCATTTATACTTTGTCCAGTTGCACTCGTTGATGCACGTCATGTACCACCCGTATGTTGCCTTTCAAATGCTGGAACGTTTACAAAGACATTCACCAACAGCCGCGTGTTATCGACCGTGGATCGTGGTGCCCGAAACACTGGGACGATGGAGCCGAGTGATTTGACCTGGAATGTGCGTACACTTCGTACAGTCCAATTAGTCTGGCCGTGAATACAATGGGACGCTGGGGTTGTTGGTTAACCTGATCAGGTTAGACGGCCTGATGTGAGATACGCTCTTTGGGAAAGTCATTCCGTTGGAGTTCTCATGAAATTGTTTGGACTCCGGATTTTGTGCCCAGGTGTGCGACTATAGCATGATGGGTACTCCGGATTGTATTTACATAAGTGTGGAGACCGCGATTGATCGATTATTCTAAGATTTTCAACCGTCAAGACGTTGTGACCCGCGATCATGCGGCTTCTTGAAGGATCTTGGCGGCAGCCGTGTTTTCCGCTTGTTTGTCCTGTATGGATGATTCTGTGTACACCTGCCATAGGAGGCCTAATACGAAATCAGTGCCACTTTATTCAGTCGTGCAGCTAATTGCACGTAGCGAATGCTCACCCATTTCCTAGCGACTAATCTACTATTCCATTCTTCAAGTTCGTTTGACCCGTACCTTTCCGGATGTTGTTAAATGCACTTGAGGATTCTACGCACCTTTTGATTAGTGCTTTTTTGAGTGCCGCTGAATAGACTGTATTCTCTCTTGCGCTTCTTTTCTTTCCTCTCTTGATTGCTGCCATTGGTCCCAGACTAAACTACAATTAACTACTTATCATATTGCCGGAAATATACGGTTTGTTTCGAAACCCTACTGCGTTCTTTTACTTCGATGCCTGTTGGGAATAAGTTTCGATTACTCTTTAGGAAAGACTTTGTAAACTGTTAGTGGACAAGGATGGAGTGTAAACCCGCTTGTCCACTACAGTTGCAGCCTTCAGACTATTACTGAGAGGCCTACCGCTCTAGCGCTTATATGATTTATTTGGCAGTTTGAAGGACGACGACTGAAGCCTATGAATATCTGAGTAGATGGTTGATATACCCACAAACAGACGACTGGTATGTTTTCCGAGTACTTTTTAAGCCATTCGAACAAATCCACTCGCTCAATGCTTAACGCATACGTGCTAAACTGCACCCCTGTCAGCCTGACAAGCTAGCTTGCGTGCTAGCTTTGTTCATAATTTCCACCTTGTGTGTCCGTGTCCTGTCATTTCGTGAGGACCAACCAATCCCAGCGTCTGTCAGCCTGCCCATGAGCAGACTGGCAATGCTTCCCAGAATTACTTTGGGATACTGTATATTGATACTGAGGCACTCGAAAATGATATCAAATCATCTTAGGCAGGAGAAGGTAAAAAAAGAACTACAAACGTCTCATGTTTACTACAGACATTTCTCTTATCAGGGAGTTGAGGACTAGCGCTTACACTACTGGTAATCAGTCCACAAACTCTGTATAATCTTGTGAAACCGCACATGGGCTGACATGGAACTGAAATGTGAGCTGCAGCACCTGAAAACAAACAATACACAACTTAGATGTACAGACGATAATTTCTCCTTTGTTACCACGATCCAGACGGACAGTGCTAATTTGCTGGTATACGAACTGAGAAAATTCGTTTCCTCTGTGTGCATTCGTTGTTTTCTTATTAGTTGGACGTTTGATCCCTGTACCCCATAAACCCCGTTTTTGTTTCATAGAACCGATTTGTCAATAATCATCTACGACACTAGCAGCCATTCTTGACCTGACCTACTCACGTGACAGTTTGCATTTGACCTTGCTGGCTTTGTTCGGAACTCAGTTGTTTTGCTAAACAAAACTACCGTCATGAATGATTGAGGTTTGCCCATTGTAACGAGTACTATATTCCTTTAACAGTACCAATCTTGTTTTCATTTTGGGAATCCGTTTTTGGGATACGCATAACCCAACAATCAGAAATGGATAGTTATAGACAACCCTTTATCTTCCACTGTTCAGCTAACAAAAACTACTATCCTAATTCCGTTGCGCCGATATATGCCTTAATCAACAACTGGTAAAAAAGAGCGTGAATTACATACTCAACCTGGACAGATACATTGAGGTATCTGATTTCAACGACTCTACTACGTTCTATAGATTGACGCCAATCACAGAATGCTAGAAAAAAAGACATTTGAAAAAATAGGAGACAGCACATTGCCTAACTTATACGGCGATTATTTACTTGGATGATTGATAGTCGTGGAGTTTATGGAAGGTTGTTTGCAGGTATAGCAAAAGAAAGTCAATTTTATTTTGACTTCCAGACGCCTTGTTCTTCATTCCCCGTCGTGAAATATTGTAAAACTATGAGATAAGGGCATGCCGTTTCTCTCTGTGAAGTACACACCATCCGGCCACTGAGTTCAATAAGCTGTTCTTGAGCGACAATCAAATCTAATCCTTTTTCATACAAGTGCACGAAATCAAGACCGCTAAACCGAGCAAACTTTTTTAAGCGGTACTGGAATAGCCTTTCTAAATAATTCCCAGACTAGTTCACATTACCGAACTACTTACAACAATGAAAATCAATATTCGGCGCGTCAGTTTCGTATAGTATTACCGACCCTGCAAGATAGGGCGTACGAAGAAAACACGTCAAGCTAGCAAGGCACAAAACGAATTGCGCTTCCCTCTCAGTGTAAATTACCAACTGATGGACTGACGAACAAATTAAGTAGAAAAACAAAATTAGCAAAAGTGTACAATGAAATGCGGCCGTCCAATATGTTGTTTATTACAGTTGCCATAACAACCTTAGTACATTGTATATACCGCTCCCAATTCCAGATGTCTCGATATCAATTTCACATGTCTCAATATCAATTTAAGATGTCCCAAAAGGATTCTCTGGACTTCAACAGCGAACCGGGTCACATGACTAATGGGTGTATGGGTAGACTGACAGAAACATGGATTGCTTGGCTCTCACAAAGTGAGAGGACACAAATCCGCCGTGAGCATAGAGTGAACTCGGTTAGTGTACCTAGACCCGAAAACTAAGGTGACGGGAGTGCAGATTTACACTTACGCTGTGAGCATTGAGAGCATGCATTCGTACGACGTAGAACGTACACGTGCATGACGGACATGATAAAATTAACAGGTTTTGAAATCAAGCTAAGTTGATAGATTATGCAATGGGCTTATCTTTGTAGGTTTGCGCATTAGAAATATCAAAGGGATTTACAGTCTTGGGACGGAGTTTAACGTCATTTGCGTTTAGCATGGTTTACACAATCTCTTACAGGACGGATCAATGGGGAAGGAAGTGGGAATGAGCTCAAACTAAGTAGAACTGGCGACTAGTTTGATTCCCCACCAGATATCTCTCAGAAAATATTGGTGAAACGAAGTGGACTGATGTGAATCCAGTGGTTGACTCCTATTGTGAATTGTGTGGACGGTTCATTGTAACCTATTGGTTGACATATTTTCATCTTTAGTGAACCACTGTCGATATCCACTCTTATTTCAACCAGCTATATTATGGGAATGCTATCACCTGCATTCACTCTGCCCTCAGTCATACTGTTCTGTTGGCACAGAAGCCAACAGACTCTTAAGCCACTCACACGAGACGGTCTGTCGCGCCTAAGTTACGTCTAGGTCACCAAAAACCAGAGTGGACTTGCAATGGACATCATCCATCTAGGTTTCGAGAGCATGATCAGTCGAGTACTATTGTTGTGATCCAAGAATGCGGATGGCACAACGGTTGTTTATTCGATAAAGCAACATATAGGTTAAGCGTTTAAACAAGACCTGAAACAAAATCACTCATTTGCACGCGGGATTCGGCCCCAGACCGTCTCGGCTGCCGCAGACGTGAATGTTCAGTTCCTTTAAGTAGCAGGGACCATTATGGGCGATGCTGTACTCTGATTTTCCTTCCCGCATTTTTCCTGCGGTTTGTACGATGTCAAAATATATGCTCCGGTCCTACTACTGAATAGCAGTGGTATGAGTAATATAGTAAGATCGTTCGTCTTCACTGCACTATGAGTGTTCCAACCCTGCCTTCAATTGTCCTAAGTCACAGGTATGCGGTAATCAGACGTAATATTTGAAAAATAGCTGTTAAGAATGGAGACCGAGTATTTATTGCACGTAATTTACAGGCGGTCTCGTATAATGCAGTAAACAGGCACCAACAAACGTACATCAAGAAAGTGTAGGCGGTTCTAGTCAATGGCATCCAGCAGTCTCTATATGCTGCTTATGGTACACTTGTAGTGTACAAAAAATATAATTGCAGCGGTTGCTATTTTCATAAAAACGATACATTTTCTTCTTAGTCACTGTTGTAATTAGAATTGAACTATATAGATTAACGGTCGAACATATAAAAATCGTAAAGCACAATTTGGTACATTAACACAACATATATTGTCGAATCGTACGTATCAAAAAATTGTACAGGATACTGAAATTGTAAAACAGTTACGTGGCAGAGGGAGACAAAGCATATCAGTCATGTTCATTGCAGTCACGGTCCACCAACGTGCTGTGGTTCCAGCAGGATATTTAGTCAAGTTTAATTTACGCATGGCAGTTTTGAAGATAGTGCAGGTTTCCAGAGAGCAACGTGCCTCAATCTGGACAGCAATTCTAAACCAGCTACCCGTCCGTTCTCAATAACGCAGCAAGTTGCCTTGATCACAGCATCCATATAGGAAGAACATGATCAAACGAGACCTGTTGAAAGGAAGTGAGACAACGCGGCTCAATAACAAAGCTACAAAACCTAGACATGCTTACTGTTGTGGTAACATGGCTAGAAAACTCATGTCAGAGTTTACAAATGAAACGTCGGATCTCAACTCACACCATGACGTTCTTCAGATTATATGGGGAAAAAATTTGTATTCAACCACCCCTTTAGTAGTTTAAATAGCTGTGCCTTTCATAAATGCTGCATTTCACTATCCATCGTTTGGCGAAAAACTATCATGATAACACAGTCCCTCAGAGAAATATTGTATGTACGGTTTGTCTATTTGCAGTTCCGATGCAGTCTAGCGTCACATTTCGGACACTGAAACACCTACAGACAAAGATGTGAGTAGTCAGGTGTTATTTATCGTGAACCGTGGTGGCTGAAACACTAGAATGATGGAGCCGAACAACCTGGATCGAAGTGCGCGTTTATGCCCGCTCTGGCTGGAATGGACATGATTAGGGCGGTGCGTTAAGGCTCTTCGCTACACCGACTCGGTTGAAAGGCTAGTTTTTGAGGAAGTTGCTTGGTTTATACTCCAGAGTTTGTGTCCGGATTTACATTTCGTGGACGAGCGGTATTACTGCGAGTCGCTTAGCCCAGCTTTCAGCTGTCAAGACATCCGACAAACTGCTACTCGGATGGCAATCGCTCTAGCACCTGAAACAAGGGGTCTCCCGTCCATTCCGGTCATTCGGACCACGACGACGAACTCCGAAGCCTATGCCTGTCTGAATGAGTCGCTCATCCATTCACTGACAGAAGATCGTTTTGCTAGATTCGATGTCCGTGTGTGTTCTACGTCGTACGAATGCATGCTCTCAATGCTCACAGCGTAAGTGTAAATCTGCACTCCCGTCACCTTAGTTATCGAGTCTAGGTACACTAACCGAGTTCACTCTATGCTCATGGCGGATTTGTGTCCTCTCACTTTGCGAGAGCCAAGCAATCCATGTTTCTGTCAGTCTACCCATACACCCATTAGTCATGTGACCCGGTTCGCTGTTGAAGTCCAGAGAATCCTATTGGGACATCTTAAATTGATATCGAGATATCTGGATTTGGAAATGAAACAGATTCCGCATCGGCTGCTTTACATATGCATTCTATCGAATTAACAGTCATTTCTATTGCAGAACATGAAGGTGTTTGTCTCTATTTTTACCAGAATATCAGTTATATACAATATTATGCAAAATTGAAAACAGCAACACAATTCTTTTCCTCGCAAAATAGTCTATGAGAGATAGACCATCCAACTTGTCCTAATGGGAGAAACGTTCATATTGATCCATAGGTGCTATATTTGCTTCTTCCGAGATTCTTTCACAGTTCCAAACGTAACAAGCACACTAACGTTGTACGCTGCTCGCTGAGCACATATACCAAGACCATGCTGTTGAAAAAGTTATCAATAGTCACGTTGAAAACATTTATGAAACAATCCTTTCATCGGATTGCTGCTTCCAAAAGTCGACTGACCTTTTGCGCTCAAATATGACAACGTCTCGTACACATACCTCCTCTTACTGTAGTGGATCTAATCACTATACAAAATTCAAGTATGAACACGAGATCAAAAAGATGCTAAAAATGGAAATGATCAACTCACAATAGTTCACTAAAGTGCATTGATTTAGAACTCCACTACACCAAATGTAGTATCCAATAGATACAATCCGTCGTGTCGTTTCCAATTAATCTTGGAGGTCAACAACTGAGGTAATTCCAATGACAGATAAATAAGGAACTTTGCCGCAACAGTCGCTTGATTCCGTTCGCTTTTAACTCTCCAAAATTCAGTGCACCCGCGACCCGAACGCAGAGAGAACGCAAGGCTCGCGAACCGAGAAGTGAGTGAGTTGTATTTACTGATTATCGATTAGTTCGATTAAGTTGGTTTAAACGTTGGTTGTATACGTGAAGTTGAGGAAAGTGAGTAACAATCAGAATTTTGAAATAGAAAATAGTGTGCAAAACGTTACATTTCTCACCATACCTTCGTTTGTTGCGACTGGATTTATTGTTATGGCGGAATATTTTTTTATTGCACAAAACCGATTTCGAGTCATATCTGGTCGAAACATCGAAATTTCTAAGTTAACGCCTCAAATGAAATCAACGAAATGGTCTGTTCCATACAGTCCTCAAAGCAAAATGTAAACTAACAGGCACTTCCAGCTATTGCAAAAAGACCCTGGATCCAACATAATCGGAAAGATTCTTGACATTCCGGAACACAGATGCATAGGGCCAGATTTCTTATCCCGATAGTGACAAAGATACTTGTGTGGTGAAAATCTATTCAACCCACCGCCTATTCAAATCCCAAGGAACCAGTCGAAAAGTGGCGTTAAATACCATTTCAAAATTGGGCAAACAGTCTCAACAACAATTTCCATTATTCACCAAGTTCTTTGTTCGGAATTGCACCAATCAACATACACCTTGTGACTTTGCACGTAATATTATGACCAGCCAGTGAACGACTCCGATTTCTCTGATACTGATGTACTGTACATACGGATTCCTGTCTCATGAATAGATTTGTTTACTGCAACCGGTCCGAGGTCTTCCCCCTATTGCTTACATGGGAGGTTTCAATACAGGTGTGATGTCAAAGGCTATTCGAAGTCCATAATTCACACCAATTGGATAAAGAACGAAATTTGAGTATATTGCTTTTTTCGAAAAACTCAAAAGAGTCTGTCCGAGAGTATAGTTACGATGAAATGTCGGTGTTTAACTTAAAGTTAACCAAATCGCCGTTTATCCACCAATAATCATAGGTTCATCGATAAAAGCGCGAATGCGTCACATGCGCTACGAAGCGAGCGAGTGTGCATCGATTTTTAGCCAAGATCAACATCAGTAACGTGCATTGCGGGTGATGGAGAACTGCATAAATCCACCTCTCTTATTTTAAGTTATAAACAAATCTCTTCTGCTGCGTCAGTAGTAAGCCAACAGAATTTTCCAAACAGTTTGGCCTAATGTTTGCCGACCTAGATCATCGTTCATAAAATCCAGTTTACGTTTCGGTTCTCTTTGTTAAGTTCTCCATGTCGCCATGTGATTGACTGCCGTCACTGACTGGAATGGATTAGCTGGTGTCCTCCTTAAGGTCTGATCACCCATCCAGCTAGGGTAAACAGTTGACTAAATCTGGCTCGCCGATTGCCTGTCCACACACCCACTTATTTGCCATAAAAGATCGGTTCATGTCATTGTAATTTTTGTACTAATGAGTCAGGACGATGTGCTTGCGTCTAACACTTTTCGTGTTCCAGCTGTTCTTTTCAAACTTCTGAAAGGAACTCATCGTTTTAAGTTTTCAAACCCTCGCTGCGTTTTTGCTTACATTACTCAAGGGCACTCTTGTCTGAAATTACGACATTCGTCTGTTACAGTTGTAGTCTGGGTCAAATACAACCGTTTATTTGTTCTGCAGGATAATCACACATTTGACCATCTCTAGCAATTTCTTCAAAAGTTGGTTGGCGGGTGGCATTTATTTAAACAATAAACATCAAGAAATGATAGATATATGACTTCCAGAATAAGAGACAAGTTGCGTGATTGATTATTTGAAATATAGTCGAAAATGACTTGCCAGTCGTTCTAGTATTCAACAGTGTAAGTGGACAAGTTCTGCTAGTCACAAAGTCTGTGACGGTCAAACTCGCTTACTATAACACCTGAGTGTACGGCTATCGTGCTTCGTGTCCCATGCGTGGCATCAGTCTGACCGAACAGTTAGGGATAAGCAAGGTAGCACAACGCGCGCCGTCAATCCTGTTCTGCTCAAGTAAGTAAGCTAGTCTACCGGGATGGAGTGATTTTTTGACTATATTAAAAATGCTAGTAAAGCGGAATAGATCCATTTGCTTTTATATTTTGCTTCAAGTCAACCAGAATAGTAGATGGACAGCAGCTTTCGATAAAACCAGGAGCATCATTTGTAAACTGTAATAACAAATGAACGTGTTCAATGTAAAACTATTAAGCTAGGCTCAATGAGTAATGACTACTCCTTACATGAGATTACGACTGCAACATATTAAGAATTACCTACTCAAAAAACAACACATCGCTCATTTTATTCAATTGTAGAGGCCCAAATCACGAAGTTGTTGTTAACGTCTTGATAGCCCGAATACAAACCAAGTTCTCCGTTGAACCTGACTAACTCCTAACACTTTTACGATTAGAGTTTTTTATACAAAAACTATGGAGGTCTTTGCACATAGTGCATCAGTGCTACGACAATGGAGCATCTACGCTTATCGTCTTTGAGAAAGATTTTCTAATAGGCATACTGTTATCAGGCCTCTTATGACAGGCGTATACAGGAGCACGCTTATAGAACAAACAAGTGGGAGAACACGGTTGTAGCTGAGGTCCTTAGAGAAGCCATACGATCGCTGGTCACTACAAACCTTCCGTCTACAAGCATTACAATGGTCCTCGTTGACGGAGCAATAATTCATTCCCCCATTTAGTGGGTATGTTATTGGCCAACGTGCTTTCAAAACTTTATCTCATTCAAAGTGCAAAAACGGAAATTCCCGGTTGGGTATCATCGTCAGGAGAACAGGCGAGTATTACTGGCTACTGACCTCCTCTATAACAGCCACAGCCAACATGACTTGTATGTACCTTTTAAATTCTCTTTCGAAACGGAGCAATATTCCTTGGTTGTTGCTAATTCATGTGTAATCCACTCGGAGGAATCGTACAGATTGTCGTCCTTTTTTGTATAACCGGGCTTGCTACTCGACAGCAGACTGTGGTAGGGGATTATGCGAATGGATGTCTCAACCGTACTTATTTGGTTGACGTTATTCTCTTGTTGTCCCGTGAGAATCAAGAAACTATACCTGATCAACAGATTCATGGGCTTCGGGTAAATCGCAATATCTGTTATAACTAGAAAATCCGGGAATCAACCGGCCCATTCCGTAACCTTGTTTCAGTGAGTGATCTCGTAGAAGTTTGTTCACTTTATTCGGAAGAAATCTGACCTAGGGTATAAAATTTCGTCTTTCTTAAAGTGTTTGTAATGCAATAATACCCGGCTGGTCTCGTCGGATAAGGAATTTTCCTGCCCGTAGAATTCTTCTAGTAGTCAATTTTCGAAGAGCTTCAATATTTTCTAACTTGTTTGGGATATGGACAGTAGGACTATGTGTTTGTTTTCTAGTGTTTTTAGTGATATACAACTTTTGTTTGAAAAAACCTCATGATGCTCAAGAAGCAAACGGGAAGAATTGATGTCATAAGATTCCAGCAGATAAGATCCACAGACTCGGCTATACTAATAATGTGTGCCTTACAATGAGGATGATGACGCACCGATTAAGTTGACAAATTTTCCCTATCATGTGCTGACCCTATGATAACTAAAACATTGTGGATCAGTCTGACAACACGTTGGCTCTATGTAGTCTAAAGGTATGTTTCAGATCTTAGAGGCCGTAGAAGGACTGTTCGTTGCAAAAAGAACTGTTCGTTGCTTACCAGTTTGCGATGGTATACACCTATCTTACAGGGCTGGCCAAAAAACCGTCTCGTTTCAGTAACCAGTTAGTTAATCAGACTAGTAACCTCATTAATAAAATGAAGAATACATTACAGTGTGATCGAATGAATTGGGATATTATTTGCTGATAATAACTGAAACGCATCTTCTCACAATTTTTCATTTTATCTGGTTAAAACATCTTCTAACTGACCAAAGTTTTCCAGTTTTTAACACGACACATCATACAAACTGGAAAGTAACTTCAAACTACTTAGTTGAAAGAACTAAGTATAGTTTTAGACTGAAGCGTCTAGTAAGAAAGTTAGGGTATTTACGATTACGGTAAACCTCTAACTTCACAACACCTCCCCTATTTTTATTTTTGAGCATCTTCATCAAGATGTTGTCCACATTTTTTGTCGAATAGAAGCAGTCTTCATGCTAAAAAACAATGCACCTTCAGTAATAAGAACTCTTGGGTTCCAAAGCCTTGGGTTAAGTTTCTTGTTTTGGTTATTGTAACTTCAATGATATCATTTTCCAGACAGCAGATTCTATGTATCCTCAAAGGAAAAGATCTAAGGGGAAATGATCTGGAGCGCGTGGTGACCGTTCTTGCAAGCCACTTCGGTGGATCCAGCTTCCAGGAAGATTGACATTAATGACTCTCAACTAACAAAAAATGTGGGCCGCTTAAAAGTAAGGACCGATTAAGCTGCCATACAGTCGTCAGCTTTTCACTGTATGCTTTGCGGAGGGGAAGAAAACATATCGTGTTTTCAGCCATCCGGACACTAAACTTTGAACCACCCTGATGCGGTATAACATCATTTCGTCAATAAAAAGTGGTGTCGACTGTTTATGTGGTCAACACCTCATGAAATCGGCTAACCTGTGATCTGGACCGTTCATCTCGCACATCTGATGTTCACGTGTGAGGATGTGCGGTCGAGACTTACCGGGTGTGTGTCATTGAGGGCTGGCAACAAACGTGAAACTGGCCATGTGCTTCTGGCCAATTTTGACCAACAAACGCATACCGTCTGCTTTGTCATGATTTCTAAACCATTAAGAACTTTGGCACAATTTAGATTTCCGCGAATTTCCTTCAATTGTTGTGATCATCTGTAATGATCTAAATACACAGCTAAGTTGAGAGTTAAATCAAGGCCAGCCCGTAAATTAGTTATTAATTATAGAAACCTTCATCCGAGGTACATCTAACGTACATGGTACACATACCTGAGAAGTGATAACGATCGTGTAACCCGTCTGTGATTCCATGAAACTTGATCACTAAACACAGTTTGTAAAATCACCTAATGTGCTGAGACACACTTTCAAGTGTTTTTACCTAATTATGTATTGACTTCAGTGAGTGTGAAAACCACGACAAAATATTTCACATCTATTCCTCCTAAATAAGTGCCTCAGTCCACGCCTCACATTGGACACAACTTACCCACACAATAAATAGGCGAGATATTTTGAATGTCGCCTGATTTTTTGTCGAATGTGCGTACAATCTATTTTTTCCTCCCAGGGTATGTGAAACCTAAATACCGCGTCATGCAGGTGAGGCATGGCGCCAAGGTCAGGCGACATGACTGAAGATTACCCGGTGAAGTTTTTTGTTAAGTCTCAGAAAAGAAACTAATGTTTTGATGTGTATTGTGACGGTGAAAAAATCCAGTTTTCATACATTATGATTGACCTGTTGAATTCGTCAGGCAGTCGGTAAATTATAGATTATTGTGTCTTACCGTGTTCTGATTTAGTGAGAATACACCTCTCAAGCGAAAGGATTTGTATTATCGGAGTAGAAAATGCATGAGCTCAAACACAAACAAATCCAATGGTTATTGATTGACCAGCAGCGAAAAATAAACCGTCCGAGTTCAGGAGAAGGAGCGGAAAATGACACTGAAATAGTAATTCTATCAAGGAAGTCTCCACTTCCAGAAAAACATTTTGCTTTGATTGTAAGGCGCCACGGGTTGGAAACACCAAGACAGAGCGATCTTACGAAAGGAGGTGCTAAATACTCAGACCGAACTATGGTTAGGTCGGCGCCCACCAACCATAAACGGCGATCAGTTGCTATTGAATGAGTATCTGTTTCGAACGACCGAGTTGCTACATGCAAGGTCGTTAAACAACACAGCAACAAACTGTCCAATCAGAATATGGGGACATTGGCCGCTTAATATCAATCCTAAACACTATTGTTCCTCTATATAAAAAAGGTGATATTTCTCTAATAAATCGACGTTTCTTAGTGCCACTCAGACTTCTGTTCCGATTTTTCTCGATCGCTTAGCACGCGGCAGTCAGCGATATTCCGAACAGGTGATGTTAATCTACCCACGCAGTTGAAGGGAATGACAAGCTCCAGCGGCTTGTCAGCAGTGATAAACACGGGGTCAGTATCAAATCAATCCTGTAACAACACCTCACACTTTTAGGGTGTAAAGTAAATACCGTACATAGCAACCGTATAATTTAAACGGTTCAGCATGGTCTGGATGTTCTCTGAACAAGAACTAGTTAAAGCAATTTCGTCCACATACACAGTATTAGTCTGCTTACTACCTGATAGAAGTTCCACTCCGAACTTGAAACCAAACAGGTGCCACTTCCACAACATCGTTGGGAAGGAAGAGGGAGATTAGACACTTCTGTTGTAAGACACATGACTTGGACAGCGCTGGAGATATTAGCCTGTAAACGCACACTCTGCACTCAGAGTGGGCATAGGAAGACTATAATAAATTGACATAATTCTACGGGGCCCTTGGGCCATGAAAACATCCTCATAGGGTGTGTTAAGTAACCGAATTAAAGGCAGCATTTATGTCAAAAAAATATTATGGACCTTGGCTGAGAAGAAAAGTGTCAAGGATCCAGTGTTTCTCGCAAGATGAAGATATGATCGATACAGTCATGCTGGAAACCTGCCTGTTCTTCTGTTATTCAGTCTTCTCGGTGAACCAGAAATCATCGCATGCGAAATCCTTGAGCATCTTGGATGCGATAAGGACAGCGTTAGCACCTCTGTGATTGTCATATTATGTCCTGGCACCTTTTTTTGAAAATGAGAGTGACGGTTGATATTCACCAGTCTCCCATATGAAACGGGGGAGTGTGGTCAGTTCATCCAACAATCTTCCTCTGTCATCTTTGAAAAGCGCCAGACAGTGAAGGTTCGAGCTGTTGCGACCCTCTGAGAGAAAAATACAAAAGAACGCAAATACCAGTATCTCGATAACAGACAGAACGCAACGATATCGCAATATGACACGAAAACCAGAACGCAGATATCGGAACCCGACTTATACAACTTAGAGCCCCTCATCAAGTAGGAAGAAATACGGTCTCCAAACAAGCCTTATTCACTGCCCAGCCCAAAGGGGAAACACTGATGCACACCAGCTATAATCATAAGTTTTGAGTGCTCTTTGGGCTAAGCCACTTAACGTGCCAATCGGATGCAAGCGCCAAACTCGAGTTTTTTTTAAAAAATGGCCGGCATCCAAATTTCCAAAAACGGAAAAACTAATCGTCACAGTAACTTAGGCAGATTCTTGGGTAAGCATACTTTTTCCCAACACGGGCCTGGGCCATTTCGGTTCCCGCTGAAGCATCGTCTAGGAATGCCTTAGCTAACTAAAATCGTCATCATCCACAGCTGAATGAGTTGGCTTAGGTCAACTGAACAGTTTCTCGAATTAGTCGGTTCATCCGTCAAGTTGCCTAGATAAACCGTAAAGTCAAGAGTCATAATTTTCACACATAGTCCCACTAACATCCTGCTAACAACCAGTAAAACCACAAATTAGGAAAAACAGCATCCGTGATTCTTTGATAAGAATGTTTGCTGCATCTCTATGGATCGCTTAGAGAAGTAGGTCTCACGGTCCTTAAGCAAGTTCTTTGTAAGAATGCGTTTCAGTTCACAGCGGTTTTCGGAGTCCGGGGGATCAGTCGACGTTTGTTCATTACAGATTCCGCAATAATCCATTTCTTTTGTATTCACAACGTCTCACAGGAACAGACTTCTTCACAAAAGGATCGCATTGCTCATGATATTTCTGTCCAGTGATTTTCTTAGTCATACCACTGTTGTGACCCAGGCAGTTTACCTGTCAACGTTATCTGATAGGCGCTTCCTGTACACTCGTCGTTTAATTCCTAACTGAGTACTGTATGTTTGTGAGCAGCAGATCTCTGACTAAACAACAAAGCAAAACTGGCACTGACAACGGCATGATCTGGGTCAGAGTGGTTACTCCGAAATGAACGACAATCTTTGATGGAATGGGGCCAACGATAGGTGGTGACAATATGATTAGTTTTTGCTCATGAATGAATTACATAGGGCGGACTTCACGTGACGCATTGCTGTAGTTTGTGCCGAGATGCGTTACTCAGTACATAGGCTAGGGTGCGTACAGTTGTAACAACCAATCTCCAATGCTAGTGCACCGCGCACGGATACCGAACATATCACCAAACCGCTTCTCGTCTGGAGTAAAACAACCAAACAGTGCGTTCATATCACCAACAACCGCAAAAATGTCTCAGTGTTTAATTTGTTTCAGAAGTCCAAATAGGACATTGTTGGAGACGTTCTTGACAACGTCTGTGCTATCGTCTGTTGCAGCTTATGTAAGTGTGACAAATTTACATCTATCTGATCCGTGTCGACCGACTTTGACTAGAGTGCTGAGTATGACGACACACAGACACCCATTCACTGGGACCCAGTAGAGCAAGTTCTGCATTGTCTTGGAGCTCAGTGCAACCCTCACTCCAGCCTAACCAGAAGACTCGGCTTCATCGTCACGACTGATCCTGAGAGGGAACCTCTGACCCATAAATTTATCGAAATAAGAATTCAAACGAAAGACCATGTCAAGATCGTAAAGGCGCGTTTCAAGGACAGAACACACAGCAAGTTTTATACTTGAGAAGGTGCTCGCCAGAGTGAATTGCCGACCTATTTGTCAAAGGGTGTAGGCGTTAAAGGCGCCAATGTTTATCAGTTGTCTTGGGATGAAAAGAGGGCAATTAACAGCAGAAGAAGAAAACTGGTCTGTTAGGGCAGCGGTATTTTTCCGATAATTCGATATCTTCTGTGCGGTGAGAGGGTGTTTACTTTATAGACCACACGCCGAGCTTTCCATTCAAGATTCTGACCAGCGAAACAACATAAGATACGGTTTTCTAGATCAACCATATCAGCAGCCACTGACTCAACAGTCTGTCTTACTTGGTAGTGGGGGCCCGTTTAGGCGGAAGATGTAATGAATGCGACGTGAATGTCGATTTCTGATTACAGCTGCACGCAGTGAATGTATAGGAAGCTGTATCAAGATTTTAAATGGTACCGAAAACCTTTCGGCTGTACTAGGTAATAGATCGGCGGTCACGGCTAACCGTTGGGCGATCGAAGTATACTGTTGTCGGACGGTACATTTTTTAAAACCTATTCTTCCTTAATTAGAGGATAGCAGTACCGCGACTATAAAAAATAGTTCTGTTGTATGCTCATGGGGGTTATATCGCACCACCTAAGCACTCCTGTGCAGTCAGTAATTAAACTGACAACATAATTAATGTAACTGTTCTTCACCTCCTGAAATCTCTTTGAAGTCCTAGTTAGCATAGCTTTCCGGATCGAAGCAGTGCACAAGCCTGACCTCCAGATCAAGGTAGCAGGAAGGGTCAGGTGTGTATTACTGCATTCTGCGTTGAGATCGTATTATGTGCATGTCACCTGATGTACGTCGCGCTGGATCGCTTATTAGTGTAGTGAGGATGGGCGATCTGATTGTACTACTCATATTACTGTCTGTTAGTGAGCTACGAGCAAGCATTTGAATATCGAATTAACCGCAAGAAAAAACAAAACAAGAAGGAACATTGGAGTGCAGTTCGATATGAAGTGGTTTTTGGTACATACAGGAATTGGGCATTAGCAACCGTTACAACCGTGACGTCCTGAGATGAACATTATGTGCAAATAAGTGTGTCTACCTGCTGTCGGGTTGAAGCCCATACTCTCATGTTTTGGTTTTTCGAGTAAAGAATTCTTAAGCTATCCGCGTTATACGTTGACAACAGCAGATTTCAGATCTAGCGGAAACTTTGTATCGTGGACTGCTGCCTTAAGAAATTTGCACATATCTTTATCGAGACTACGTCGTTTTCCCGTGTGATATGTCACAAACACGGAACTTGTCAGAAAGAGGTACTTCCGGAATAAATATTGGCTTTTTAAGCGATCATCAGGGTAATTGGGCTGTTGTTTCCTGATGCTACCCATATTTCTCACAATCGCTGTACGTTTGCACGTGATTTGGTGTAGCAGAGATGGGAAACCATAAATTGAGGTGCTTTAAAACTTGCTACAATATATGGATGCTACTTTGGTCGGACTTTAGTTTATAGTGCCGGATGTCTTGAAGCATGCACAAGTGGCATGGATTCATGCTCACAGTTACCACTTCGGTCAGGTTTGTGACACCTTTTCGGACTAGTATTCTTCAGCGCAGTTCATTGCATGTTCATCTACGTGACTAAATGTTTCAGACAACTTGTAACATTGTGTCCACATGTGCACTGTACGGAGATAAATTGACCATTCATTATACGTAGAGGGACGATGCTATTCAACGGGGAATAATTTAAAAACAACAATGGTATTTGTCACACAATGCCCAGTGTCAAAAGTATCGCTATGAGGAAGGACCATCGTAGTTATCCACTGAAGTAGTGGTTTTACAAGTCCGACAAATTGACAGTGAACAACCATCTTTGTATCCGATACCTGATAATTTTGTTGGTCAAGATCAAATGTCTTATCGGTTTTGTTGATGGATGATGGTTAGTGCGTTATCCCTGAACTTGCAATACAACTAAGATAATTAAGGAGACTTCTGTCAGAGTTTTTGGCAATGGATAAAATAACTCTGGCGTCCGCAGTATGCACGCACTGCCTGTAAGACACCATTGTTAGCGGGAAACGCGCATATTATTTATGTACACATGAAAATCTGACTTTGGACGATCGAAAAATTAAATACAGAAACATCACTGTTCTGTTTTTCACAACGTTAACTGACTGGATGGTGTCAAGTAGAGGTCAATCAGGTGATGAAGGTGGATATAAAGTTTGACCACACTGTTTGTTATTGCAAAACGCCACGATCTGGAGACCGAGTAACCGGATGAAATAATCATAGGCTTACGGAGCCCGTCTCGCGAATAAAGGTGCTGAACGCACATTTAATATTCAATTGTACTCTACATGTTTTCTATAACTTTTCCATATTCAACTGTCTCGATATGACTTACGCCACATAAGCCCGCAGAAATTTGTGCGATTACCCACAAGGTCTCGATTGATGCGGATTCAAAGTGGAGACAGCACCTCCGTTCGGTGAAGGTTGATAGAAACTTTCTTACCTGCGTTGATGTCCAAACGAAATTTGGAGCCCGAGGTCGTCGAGTGCGAGACCATATATAAATACTGCACTGTCATCTGGGTACAACGAAATGCGAACAATTCAGTTATGTAGCACGCTCTGAGCACCGAAACGTCGATTATTCAGCAAACCACCATTCGTGTGGTATTCAACGATCACACTGAACTTCAGAGTTCTGAAAAGAAACTCCTTTTCATTTTTTCCATGATCGTCGTAGCCCTGCATCAACTCACTTTATTGGTTCCACCGATCATCCTTGATTTCGCGAGACAGTTTGGTGAGTTGTCGGCAAACACTCCGGAACGTCATTTTGGCCTAATTTTCCGGGTCCACTGTGGAAACAGGAAACGTTACATTCCTTTCTTGTATCAAGCTGGAGTTAACAGCGAATTGTTGTCGTCGAACCAACCCGGTCGCTTCTGTTGCTGTGATCTGTTCCATGAGGTGTCGCCACATACTGTTAGGGGTATTGGATAAGGAATCGTCATTCAGACAAACGGCAACCGTATACTGAAATACAGCCTTCACTTTTCAGTCCTACAAATGTTTGGCGTTTGATTTTTGTCGTTGCCTGAATGGTGTGCAATGAACCTACTTAGAAACATGAATAAACAATGCAATCCACAATAGTATGTAATACAGGCTAAGTTCCATATGGCGTATCACTATACCGCCAATTTCCCAATAGAATTGTCCAGAGTAATAGGAATGTGTGCAAATTACGGGATGGCGAAAAATCGTATGCACGGGGACGCGCACTAACATATAGAGTTGAAACGGGAACCAGTTGAAGATGGGGATGTGTTGAACCTATTCGAGACAAGACAAAAGTGTGGTGATGAGTGAACTGTACACTTTGGAATGTTGAAGCATTAAATATTCGAAAAAACTACAACGTGAAATACTGTTACAGTTAAGAAAGTGTTCCAGGGATTTAGAAAGAAACTGACGATCTTTTGTTGAAAAACCAGGAAAATGACCCGAGAACAATATAACCAGAATGGGTGTAAGCATGAATTCTGGAAACGGAAGACTATATCAGACAGTGTTCGGAACGACTTCAGAAGTGAAACATGAAATATGTCTTCTCATTTTAGTAGGAACATGGTTAACATGAAGAGACCAAATCAAGTTTTGCTACCCGAATGGTTAAAAGATTGAGACCTGAGAAGCAACTTGTTCTCCAATGTGTATTTTTAGACCAATGCTGAAGAATTGTTGGTAGATTGTTCCATAAAGAATGAAAAATAAAACAACACTATTTAAACACATATACATAATGGCGATTTGTCCAATTGTTGCCATATGGCCTATTTGATATGACTGGACTTGAAAGGACCGAAAGCCTAAATTGCATCATCCTCTGGATTAGAACAACACGCACACTGTGATCATCACGTCAGGGCAATTATCTTGGTCATGCTCACACACACACCCATATACCTGAATGTCCATTGATTCTGCAACCATATACTAAAAATCTCCACACATCGTATCTTTTCACATTATAACTGTAGTCAACTTCATTATGCTCAGATTTGGCTAAGTTGTATTGAATAGAACGGCTGATTGGTGCCATTCACTAACATCCTTATAAACGGAAGTCGAATTCTGTCATAGTCTTGTTTCACTGCGTCAACTTGATAG
>JTDE01001112.1:179786-201058 GCA_014338405.1 Paragonimus skrjabini miyazakii
GCAGATGTTTCCACACAACGCATACTCAACCCAGCTGGAAAACTGATCATGCATCTGTCATGCACTGGTGGTCCACAGTTGTGAACGTAGGTTTCAGCCGTCGCCCGGACAGTCAGTTGGGTGTGGCAAACCGTTTATCGGTTGACCCTGGAGATGTGATCTGTTGATCGTGTGACAGAAGAAAGTAGGGCTGAGGCACACAGATCAACCTATCGACCGTGATCCTGAAGCGTCGGTGGATAGTGTGCGAGCTGGGACCAACTGGTTGCACGTTCGCTCCGGGTGAATGAAGATAGTCGGACCATCCCTGTGAATGTCAAGAATCTGCCGTCGATTGTACTAACATACAAGTCCGACTGATAGCAGACAGGTGGTAAGCAGGAGTGTCATCGCAAATGAAACTTCATCAGTGACGTGCATTTCGCGCTATGACAGATTGAAGATATTTTCGCCAAATGATTCGGTCTGCTGCGTGGTTTCGGGTTTCGTTCTTTGAAGATAAAATACGGATTTGCAAGGCTAATTCGCTTCTTCTCCTCGTCAAATTAGGAGTCCAGTTGACCGTTGATACATTTTTTCTGAAGTTACCGAAGATAAAACATTCAGTCTCAGAGACGAATGCATGCCCAGTCCCGAATGCAAGAGGCACATCAGGAAACACACTCAAACTTTAGAGTGCTACAGTTTAGATCGATAGTCATCTTGTACCTGTGCACAAATTACTACGGACCCGCACGATCGCACCAACAGCTCATCATCAAATCGGTCAGACTTACTGTCTGGGGTTTTGCCACGTAAATTCCAGATTGGGTCTCCTGATTAGAGTTAGCAACTGAGAGTGAGGAAGAAGGTAAATGTGTTCTGGCACCTACGAAGTAATGTAGCAATCCGTTGGCGAAGATCCCTGAACTACGGCCACGGACAGGCACTCCCGCTGCTTATAGCGGTTACTACCAATCCACCTCAGCTACGGCTTAACCATGGTCTTTTCACTTCTCGTCACATGCTGTCTAAGTGGTTTACACTGGAAAAGAAAGACTTTTTCACACCAGCTGTCGTTTGCGAAGCATTTCGCCCTGTTTCAAAAATAGATTATATAAATGCTCCACCAAAACCGCTCAGTGTTGCCCTGGGAGCCGCTTCGGAGCCTCACGTGCTTATGTATCAGTCGACAAAAGCACATTGCGCGTACACATGTATAACACAGAACCTGACCCCAATGCACTGTAAACTTATGAATTTGACAGTAATGGAGTTATACGGCAGGTGAGAAAAAGGAGAGCGTGACTTATTTATCCTGGGCGTTCAGGCTAAACAGAGAAACCACAAGTACCTCAGAAACCTCTTGTACTTTCCTTAAGTAATAGGGTAGTAGTGGCTGTCCACCAAAACCTTTTAATTCCTATCAGTTCAGGGGAGGCAAGTTCAGTCTGCAGGAGAGTAGCATATCCTAACGTCCGGAACCTCTTGGGTATGCGGAAAGAAGCGAAGCGATGGGTTCTAAACCGTAACCCTACAGCCTGGTTCTTGTAGAAAAGTAGTTGTCACAAGATGTGTTAGGCGCCGAAGCCACCACTTCTTGCTACCACTCGTCCGTTCCGGTCGCTCCAGTGTTCGTAGACGAAAAACACAATAGGTGATGCTTTTCACTCTCTAAAAGACTTCGGCTACGTTACTAATAGCCGTAACTGAATGAAAACAAATAGGAAGAGCTCAGGTGCAAAGTAAAGTCAACGCCGAACTGCACTACCAAGTCAGCAGTCATGTACCGCTTTCTTGATGCATTTTCAAATCAGCTTCTAAATGAGTTAGGGATTTTTGAAGCCGCCAGTCACTCTTAGTTATAGGGGACTTCAGGGGACATAATATCAGTTGGGTAGCTGAAGTTATTACCAGTGATGTTGGCCGTTCTTCTGAACCAGTTACATGATTGCTGGATGTTAACCTTTGCTCGTTCCCATACATGGCAGCACCCACGTGGTCGCTGACCGGATGTCATCGTTCGTTGGACCTAATGTTGTCTATGGCAGATTCAAACATTAGTAATATAA
This sequence comes from Paragonimus skrjabini miyazakii, assembly GCA_014338405.1. Classification (NCBI taxonomy): domain Eukaryota; kingdom Metazoa; phylum Platyhelminthes; class Trematoda; order Plagiorchiida; family Troglotrematidae; genus Paragonimus; species Paragonimus skrjabini miyazakii. Next base: position 181,838 of record JTDE01001112.1, read on the forward strand.
ACAGTATTTCCGTTTGTAGGGAGAAACGACTGTTAACCATTGAGCACACGGTGTCCAAACAACTGATCACGAATGTCAGTTACCCATGTCCGAAGGAAAATTTCGAGAACTTCATTGGACAGTATGAAGGAAACAGCACGAACTTCGGAATGTGGCGACAGCGTTATCCCGAACGATGCGAATTGCAGCAAATTCAGAGACAGCCTGTGTTACACTTTAAGATACACGTTAAAGTGTAAATTCTGACACGTAGACAGCCTAGCATAGAATGAGAACAAGTGGTGACAATGGGGCGTAACTTTACCGAACACGAGAATGAGATTAAGTTACCGATGGTGAGTGGATCAGACAAACAGTCAACCAATCGATTGTGTAAACAACACGATCTTTCGGATATACATATATATATATATATATATGAAGAGAGAGAGGCAGATAAACAGATGGACACACACCTGCACTGGCAGACAGATGACGTTAGGACAACGGCAGGCGCGGATGCTACAACTTTCAAGAACAGTGTGGACATGTCTTGTACTCCTCTTCACGCCAGGTGTTTTCCTATGTTTCATGCTTAATTGCGTGTCACCTTCGGATGTAGACGGAGGCAGTGAATGGACTACCGACCTGGTCAGGGTTGTCAAGGTGTCTATCGGAGAATATGAGATGGATACGACGCCATAAAACTGCGAATTCAGCGGTAGCATGACGAAAGGTTGGCTGTAGAATCAGCCACAACACCAAATAGACTCTGGGCATATTATAGCAAAAAGTCTATCAATAGAGCACGATCTTTACTATCCAAGTCTTAAGTTCCCATGCCCGCGCGTGCTGGCGTTTATAAGCCGAAATTTCAGTCCACAACGCAGCGACGTTTACGCTCAGGTCGTGTGCGCTTTTGACTCGTTCGTGTGCGTGGCTGACGCATTCGATCATGAGTTTCTTACTTGTTATTTTTCATTTGTTGGCAGGATTTCGTTGAGCAGTGACTCGTCCGGTGACCCAAGTTGTCCACAATCTAATCACAGTGGACTTTGGCCATATCTCCTCACGGAGTCGAGATATTTTACTGAGTGTTGGAATACTCACGTCTCCGATTTGGCTATCCATCACAAATCCGATATCACACATGAACCTAGGTGGAACCCCAAACGTTCACGGGTCGGCCTGAAGTTGAGGTCGCTAATAACTCGACCAAAGCCCAGTTAATGCTTCATCACTGTGATGCTGTCTGTTTCTAGGATATTACACGAGCTGACTTTCTCGATGGCACCGTACCAGGTGATATTAAAATAATGTTCATTTTTGCCGAAATGGAATAAGAGATGCGAATGATTAATTCCAACAAATCTCTCAGATCGGATAACATCAAACCATTGTTGTTATGTAGGTTGGTGATAAAATTAGCTGCACCTTCGACAGACTTGTTCCAGCAGTCCTTAGGGAAAAACATATCGCCAGATCAGTAAAAATAAGCAGTTGTTGCGCCTGTAGTCAAAGAAGTCAATCGCTCGAGGACTGTCAACCGCCGACCAGTAAGTTTTACTTGTGTGTTAGGTACATTAATTGAGTGGTCGTTGACTCTGAGTCTCCAACAACACCCGGAATGTCTTGAGCATAGATGTTATATATATATATATATATATATATATATATATATATATATACTGTTTAACAAAGCGTCAACTTACCGGGGGTGATAAAGGGAATCGAAGGCTGAAGACAAGGTGTGAGTCTGTATTTGTCTTCATACCAGTGGAGCGTTTGTCATGGATACGTAAAATCATCTGCTGATTAAGTTAACAGTTTATGCCATCGGTTTGTTTGTAGTAGACTACAAAGCAGACTTGCTACATGACGGGTCGTTTACGGTGGGGGTTATCCAAAGCGTATCGGATAGACTGACTCTCCAACATGATGTTTCCCAAGGACCGGGCAATTGTTGGTTTCAATCTTCATCGACAACCTACTAGAAGTGCTACACTGACCGGTCATCGCATTTGCTGGTGGCACGAATATGTAGCAAACCATTACTTTAGATGTAAACGACGAAATATTGTATTTTAATCCGTATATAGCGTTAGGGTGAAGGGTCCACTGGGCTTCCGTTGAACCCACAGAACCACCTCCGTATGCACATAGAAGGTACCAACGATGGCAGGGCGTACCATGTAGGCAAATATTTGTTAAAACGCCATGACGACGACTGAGTGTTCGTGGTGTTGATGTATGATACTCCCACAAAGCGGATTCGGGTTGGCAGCAGAAAGATAACTGGAACCATCTGTTTATCCTTCTCGTCTCCCACTCCACCAAGAAGGAAGTGCGATTACTCAACAACGTTCTCCTACATCCCAAACTGAGTTGGTCAGTCTGATAAAATACCGCAAGTGGCCAAGTGAATGGCCGTTCAAGTGACGGATCTCTGTTATGACTAGCGGCTGAACAATTGGAACATAAACGAGCCGTTGAATCCATCCACAGGAAATATCTCATGGTTGGCCGCATCCGAAACGGATTAGCTTGTCACAGTGACTGAAGCCAAAGGACGCCTGCGCTTCAAACGATCATCCCAAGTGGCTTGCGCTGAAACACTTGCGGTTCTACTCAAATACACCACGTATCAAGTATAAACTCGAAGGAATAAGACCGGTAGGTGTGTTTGTGGGGCCTGTGTGTCCAGCCGGCCAATGCTGGTTGGCCAATTGATTGGCTAGCATGAAAAGGAAACCCTTATATCTTGGAAAATAAACAGAGAGAGAGACTGCAATAACAAAATCTATACTGGGAAGAAAGATATGTAAAATGTAATAGTCGAAGCATTTCAGTACACGAGTGCATGTTAGTGCATTCTAGAGAGGATGAAGTTGAAAAACAAAACTCAAAGTTGAACTACGAAAAGGTCAGACAGACGATTCTTCATTCAATACACCATCAAAGCTCAAGAAAAGAATGGATAGAAGACCGCAGACACGAAAGTTTCTGAAAAGGGAAGCGGTTTAGCTGCCAAACGACCACAGTCGTGGTCGATGCAATCATTAACAAAAATGGAATATACATACTGTTATGACCTACGGACGAAAACGAGCAATCGCTCCATACTACTCACACCCATATTCAGTAGCGGGGCGACTGCGTGGATTTTGCCATCAAAGTAGCCAAAGGAAAAACACTGGAATGCACATCACATCAACGCGACAGTGCAGTATGTCATGGAATAGTTCTGGCTACGCAAAAAAGCTGAGTATTAGCGTCTCTGACAGCCGGGACCTTCTGGGACGTTTACCGTATGCAGATGAGTGTTTTTGTTTCCTATCCTGTTTGAACACCTAATCCGTGTTGTTTCCTAAATTAACAACCTTTGCGCCATCCGTGGTTTTGGCTCACAACACTACCTAAACCAGACGCACTCGTCGTCTCTTCGTCGACAGTGCACTATGAGTACGCTGGTGACCAACTAATCTCAAACGGCCTGCGCATTCGCGGCCGCACACATCGCAACGCCATACAGTCATGTCACCACGACCTATGGCACCGATGGTTCTCTTGCGTATCGCACGCTTTCGTTCCTGATCGCGCAATAACAGCCCGTTGAACTCGCGGATACCCGTTCGAATCTTATTATTCCAGGCAGTCCGGTTCAACACTAAGTCTTCCCAACATGTAAAATCAATTTTACAACTTTAGAGACTTACCTACACAGCATCCTGGTATTTCTGCTTTTGACCACCAGGATTCCGCCCATCTGATTTCAGTTGTCCATACAGCAGCTGCTTCGGGAAACGGTCATCGCCCATCCGACGGATGCGACCAAGCCAACGAAGTTGATTCAGCACTAACAGGGCTTCCATCCCATTCGTGTCCGCTCGTCGCAATACCTCAGTATTCAGCTATTAGTGTATACATCTGGGGCAATCACGTGCCGTCCGAGCAATGTGTACATCACTCTCTGGCCGCCAACTTGTCAAGCGTGCTAATTACTTCCTTTTCTCCACACCAAGGTGATCAGAATGCAAGTCATCTAAAATTACTGAGCGCAGTGTATAGAAGGCAAAATAATTCTATGATTATAACATAAAATATTGCCGGGAATAACTGAGCGTTCTTTGCGACCAGTATAAAGTTGCGGAAAACTGCGTTCCGTAGTTGAATTTCATCCCTTAAGTATGACTGAGATAACAGAATGAAAATATTCTTCCGCACCGGAAGTCAGATTTGTTCTACTTACTGATAACAGTTGAACTAAAAGACAAACAGGATCTCCAGTCTCTGCACAGCAAGTGACCTTGGAGCGTTAGTTGGCATGTCATATGTAGTTGAACAATCGCTTATGAATGTCGTAAGAATATGCTGTGAGGGCGATGCACCATTGTGAAACCACAGCCGCCGAGGATATAGTGAGGGAACTGTCCTAATGGTAAATAAACTACTGTACCTCATGGTAAGTTATAATTGTAAAGTACGAATCAAAGAAGTAGTTGTGAAGACGAGCAACAGCCCAATGAACAGAGAGCGGTTCTCTTTGAGTTTGAACATAGTCACGTTCTGCTGGACTAAGAGGTCTCGAAATACACGGAACCGGATATCCGTCTTGCTTTCGTATGACACTTATGTCCGTAGGAGAAGTATTCATGATCACAGTGGAACGAAGCTTAGGAGAGAATGGTCGTGGGACGGTACTTGTGGCAAGAAAGCTGAGTAAACGACGTAATATAGTTTCGTGAGCATCAGTCTGCACAAGTTTGTTTGGAGGTTCAATCAGGAAAAGGGGTTTTGCTTTCTGAGCAAAATCTGGAATGAAATGGGAGTAATTTTGAGTGGAACCCATAAACGTACGTAACTCATCAACAGTCTTCGATGTATTGTTGTGAGCCATGAACAGGGATGGTACAAGTGGTGTTTATTTGAAAAATTAGCACGTTTTATACATCAAAACACCTCAGCAAACAAACACTCAGTTGCATGAAACATTGATCCAGGGATGTCAGGCTTTCTACGGTTGCTGATGCACAGTTCACATGCTCCAGCCTTACTACTGAATATAGTGAGGAAGAGCGATCGTAGTATATTACTCACACGACTTTTATTCAGTAGTGGGACTACAGCAAGCATTTTAACACCGAATCAGCCGCAGAAAAAATACAGGAAGTAACATCGGAGTGCAGCATCGCACAAAGTAGTCCTTGCTACATAAGGGAACTGAACACTGATGTCTGTAGCAACCGAGACGGTCTGGGCCGAGTAGTGTATGCAACTGGGTGTTTTTTGTTTGTTGTCCTGTTTAAGCGCTTAACCCATGTGCCGCTTTCTTGATTAAGTATCCCTTGTGCTGTCCTCGTTCTTGACTCACAACGTGAGTAGTAACGTGAGTAGTGTTGTGCAACCGCTTTTCCACATTACACTAGAAGTCATTCAACTAGGAGCCACAAAGTAAACCAAGCGATTTCGTTCTCTAACACTCACCCTTTAAACACTCACCATCTATTTGATCTAGCACATATAATCCCATGTGTGGATCTCTGAATGGTCTATCGAAAGTTTGCTACTTCCGAAATGGTAATCGGAGGTTATTTTCAACAGCGAACACTTGATTTCTTAAGTGTTCTCCGGAACGTATAATAAATGGCGGTATTCTTCTTTACTATCCCACTTCGACCAATATACACGTGTGATGTTGTTGAAACGCATTATTTAATGAGATCACCTGAGATGAGCTTCTTCATGCGAGTACTCGAAGCATCCATTTTATGGCGGGGTGGATCATTTACTAGTCAGTGTTTGTAGGACTCCATCGTACTTCGTGACTTAAGGTACCAATATTAAGTGTTGGGTTAGCTGAATAAAAAAGTGATGTGTAGATCGTACTGTAGATCAATTGACCACTCGATATGAGAAAACGTGTGTATCATGCCGAGGACTGGCATTCGTATTCTGAAAGATTTATTACTACTAATAAGTAGGACAATTGGTATGCAAAATTTCTATTGTCGCATGTATTTGTCATAGCCAACGTGTATTTGCAATCATGTACTATCTTATTCACACGTTGCTAGAAGGCATTACATCAGTTCACATTACATTGGAGTTTGTGTTGTTTGGTGCCCCGCCTACGTGGCCGACAATATATATGGTTGCTTTATGAGCAGTGTGTTTCCAGTATACTGGTTTCAGAGTCGAAACCTTCGTAAATCATTCCAAGTCAACCATTTTGTTGTCATTTATATCCACCGGTCACACGGGAAACGACTGTATTAGGGTTACGTATTTCTTGACGCAAACTTTCTGGAGCATCTTGACAAGTCTGTCCTCAACATTTTACGTCATGATCACGTAAATATATGTAGTTGTTCAGTAGACCGGCATCTGATAAGACGAGTGGTAAATAACTTGAAAATAGTCATCCGGATTTCCCAAGACACTGCAAGTGGTTACTGCAGATCATTTGTTTACAACACGGGCAACTTCAGTTGTATAAGACAGCAAAGCCTTATCAGCTGTCATCCGCTCATTAGCCGCTGTCTCTAAGACTCCTAGTTGTGGGTATCATGGAAGTACATGATCCTACTAAGATCAGGCGAGAATTCCCAGTCATAAAGCCACTAGGTTCCAACACGGTCTCGGCTCAAAACCAAAGCACTCTGTTTTTACTATGGTCAGTCTAATAACCACCGTTCACAAAACACTTGTTGAATGGTGGCTATTCTCTCAGTCAAAGTTTAGGAATCGATAGTATGAATGACGTTCACTAGTCCAACGTCCCGCCCTCCAAACTGAGAAACTGTTGGTGAAAGTGTATTTTTCTTAAAAATTGTTTAGTTTCAGGATCAAGCCGAAAAACCTTTTGCGATTTTTTTATTACTATTTTTATACCATTAAGTGCTCTATCTCAATGTCGGTACATGTTTCCTTTTGTCTCTTGAAAGATCTGTTTCATTTGCACTGAATCGATAAAGGTTAAAATCATCAAATTCTGGCAGAGCCTACATATACGCAGACGCTGATCTGCTATTTTTCTTTTGTCTTGGGAGTAAATACATTCTCAGCCAAAGCTCAAGGTCCTTTGTGTTCTTCTAGGGTTTTCGGTATCGTTAATTTTCGTACTGTGTTCACGAATCGTATGTTTTATATTTGCTTGGTAGCCATTTCCAGTGTTGTTGACCACACCAGTCACAACATACGGATGATAACCATGTCCATGGACTGTGACCTTCAGCAGACAATGCAGCTGCAAATCCGACTGGTGAATATACTAGTCACTCCCGTCGCCGCACTTGGGCCGTCCACTTTTGCCGACCCGATCTCAGTGGATCACCTGAACGGGAATATCTGCGATATCCTGTGTGGTCACCACACTGGTATCCCCCTCAAGGCCTGGTACAAGCGATAAGAAGATACATCTACCGCCGAACTGGCATCTCGAGATGACGAGACGAAGGTTCGTCTACTACGCCGGAAACTGGTCCCAGCGAGACACATCCGCTACACCAACAACATTATACCCACCAGTCTACGAATCCTGAGTTTCGTGGATACTATCCAACAGTTGGTGAAGTTCTTCGGGGATATCCCAGTCCAGTTCTGGTTTTCGTTGGCCACACAGGTCATAACACATTCAGAGGATAACATATTTGGTAGGAGAGAGGAGAAAGACGGGTGCATCAAGATTCACGTGCAGTGAACCGAAGTCGAATGCTATATAGTTTTCGTTTCTCATCCGTGTGATCTGCGCACTGTTAACTGCAAATGCTGAATCTTGCCATTAAATATAGGTGAAAATAAATAGTGAGTATTTGCGAGATCGTGATGATTTATTGGGGACGAACTTATTGGAACAAACTGGTTGCCACGGCAGCTGTCGTTTGAAGCATCATTTATGGATTCGTTGAGTAGGAGAGATATTCATTAAGTCTTTCCACTGCATTCTCTTCACCGGTCGGGTTTTGAAGGATTGGTTTTTTTCAAACTGAACACCACCTGTACTTGATCATAACATTCGCATTCAGATAAGTTATTTGGCTGACCTGCTTCAAAAGTAGGCACTGTGTTCTGAGTTTCACTCCAGTTAGAACGGGGATTTCATCCTAACCCCAACTCTCCCCCAGAACAAGAAGTTAGTAGAGTGAAATGTTATTCGAATTTGGTAATTTGAATCTGGTGAAGTAACCATTGCCAATATAAACTATTCAACCCATTAGCATTGTAAAGAACATCAGATAGTCAACGAAGACTTGTGAATCTTGCTAAGGACATCAGAAACATAGTGAACTCGATTAAAGGTGACACTCACATATGAACTACACACACTTCCAAACAGGTGAATACACGAATGCTTTTATTCTGCATCCTGTCGCTTCCAATTTCAAACAAACCACTATCGCCCAGGCTACATTATTCAAAGAGATGTCCTCACTTCATTATGTGTACGGTTAAGTGTTATTATTGGCGCTTCCACATCTCACTTAGGAATCCTTGCATGAAATCCACAATGCAAGATACAGACAGCGTACACTGGTTTTGATTTTAAGAGAGCAAATGGCTAAACCGATGGCTTCGTCTATCATAGTAATTTACTGGATTCCTAATCAAACACAGAAACTCTGATCTGTGAATGCTAAGAATATACCGTCATTCACGCTACTGAAAAAATCTTCATTCAAAGTTCTGCTCAACTTACTCGATCACAACACTGTTGTACGGTTGGGTGGTTTGAATCGAACCACCGGATTCAACAGATTCATTGCAGGTGAGTGCCTTCGAGATAGAAAGTCAGCACATTTAGTTGTAGGGTGTAAATGCATAGTTACTGTCCCTTTGGGAAGTACTTTGAAGCTATAAGTGATATGATACATTTGATAGCCATGAACCCTATGGGGACAAGAAGTATTTTAATCTAAATTTCCATACCTGCACTTTGTGCGATAAACGAGAAAGGAATAAGTTATACACGACCGGATTACGGTTTGGTAGAACAAATACTCACCGGCGTCTTGCGGTTTCGTTCAATATCTCTAATATCTAATTAATTACAAAAGTAGTAACCCATAATGTTCTGAACAGACTTCTTGAAAAGTAGCCACGTCAAAGAAAGTACAGCATTTTTCATGTCCAGAACCCACACCAGTCACTCGTGGACAAAGCAAACTTCCCAAATTAAATCCGCTTAAAATCAGTCACATCCAGAAAACCAGTATATTTCGGATGGCTAAAAGTGATTTATAAACAAAATCAATAGATGAGCTTTGCGCCTCAAAATGACTACGAATAGAAACACTTATCTGCCAACGACACCAATTTCACAACATCACGGATGCTACGGACGTCAATGTTCAGTTCCTTTATGTAGCGCGAACCATTCCATGCCATGGTCCACACCGACGTTTCTTCTTGTATTGTCTTGCCGCAACTTCAGTGTCAAAAGCCATGTTCCTGAATCACTAATGGAAAATAATAGTATGAGTAGTATGAACAGATCCATCGACAACAATACACTCCTTCCCCTGAAACGAGTGTTCCAGTTGCAACAAAAATCGTTCCGGTTTACTTCATTCTCTCGATGATCTGTGTACCGACCTCAGTGATGTTGATATAACTGGTGTATATTCTCTTCTGTTTGGGGGTGTAATGCCATTTACAAAGCTAGCTTCCGTAAACTCGATTTTGATTTTTCCCATTCTTATTCAGATAAACTGGGTGACGGCGGTCCACTGCTAAATACGGTCCTCTCCACTTTAACAAGAACTTCCTAGGTCCGGGTCCTGTTACCCCCAGGCTCCGCCGGTCTCTGTACCTAACCTTCGAACCAGATTCTAACACAGTACACTGACGCGATAACTTTGCAGTCGACTGCTCATTGGAAACTTCCTGTGGGTTTGCCAAGTTTGGGTTGGCCAATCTCCAAACTTCTACTAATTCACGCGTGCTCATCCGTGGGTCTCCCCATAAACCAATCTCCTGATCAACTGGCAGGCGTGGCATGCACCCAGACATTAGCTTCTTCGTTGTTGCTTGTGGCGAAGAGTGTTGAGCTAACGGAATCAATGGTAGCGCTTCCTCCCAGCTTCTTCCTTTTACCGCCAACCACTCCTTGATTGTGCGATTGTTTCTTTCCGCCGATCCGTTTGATTCGGGATGGTATAGCGTTGTGCAGATTTTCTTGATTCCCAAGCGCTCCAAACAGTTCCAAAACTCCTAACTTTCGCCTTGATCAGTCAATGTACTTCGCGGTATTCCATGATCTGCAACGATGTGTTTCATCACCGCCCTGCATACGGTACTTGCACGTAGACTGAGTGTAGCGGCTGCTTCGATTCATCTTGTGGAATGTTCAGTCATGACTACGATATACTGCTTCCCGGAAGTGGTTACTTGGAAGGGTCCCATCTGTGACGTGCAGTCGAAACAAGCAAGCGCGCACAGGTTGAATTTGAATTGTATAACAGGGCGTGCTGCTGTGTTGTTGACGCCGTTTTAGTTTTCGTTTGTGTAAGTCGTGCGCATGGCTTACTGGGCTTTTGGCTCATGCTTGTTCTTGTTGTTTCCTTTCACAGGACTGTTGCTGCAACCCCTACTTTGGAAGAACGCTGTCCCCCGGTGTCTCCACATTACCCTAGTGTTGGTCTGCAAGTGTTACGGACAAGCAGCGGTAAACGGCCGGCTTGCATGTTACACATCACATCCACCAGTCATGATTCCCCATCTTCACTGACCGGAATCGGTTGTGTGGACTATTGCCTGGAGTGGCCAGTGCCATTCAACAGCTGAGATTGTTGACACGCACGCACATAAGTAATAACATCATCCTTCATTCTCGGTCAGTAGGCGCTTCGCCTCAGCATGTCATAAGTTCGGTGACATCCCGTGTGAGCCAGCTGATGACATTCCTTCAAAATTGTCGCCCTCAACTCCGTCGGTATACCAGACAAGCTTATTCCCTCCCGCAGTTGGCGCATTAAAATTCCAGCACTATTCGACCACAAGTTCGACCAGTTCATTTTGAACGCTTTTACTTCTAAACTTCCCTCGTTTTCTGGCGGTTGTCCAACTAATAGAGGTTGGTCAGTCACCTCCCTGATTGCCGTATCCATCCTCTGCGCGGTTCGCAACTTCTTGTGACCGCTCTCCAGTTCATTACTGTTAATTCCGATCATGTCCTTGTAAACTTCATCTATGTGTTGCGTTCGAAACAGCAAATCTGGGACATAGTTCTGTTTGCCAGCTACATGGCGAATTGTGAAGTCGTACTTGTGTAGTCGTAACGTTCAACGAGCCAGTTCTCCTCGGGGGTCCTTCGCCGACTTGACCCACTCCAACATGGAAAAGTCGGCCGAGCAAGTACGACCTCCATTTTTCCAAGGCTCATACGATCGCCAAACACTCCTTCTCTGTCGTTGAGTAGTTTCGTTCACCAAGACTTAACACCCGACCGGCATATTTTACAACACCGCAATCCTGCTTCAGCACAGCTCCGATTCCTGCATCGCTCGCATCTATCGCGACAACGACGCTCTATCCAGCGACTGGTAACTTCATGGTCAGTTGTCCCTCATTCATCAATTGTCTGATCTCGACAAACGCTTGATTGGCTTCTACTGTCCAGTGAAATCGGCAATTCTTATTCAGAATTTCGTATAACGGGCTTGCGAGATCATTGAAGTTTTGATGAAACGGCTGTAGAAATCCATGCGACCGAAAAACTGTTGCAACATCTTCACCGATGTTGGCATCTGAGAAACTTTGATCGCCGTCAGATTCTCCGGCAGTTGTTGAACCCGTCCCGAACCGCTGTTGTAACCACAGTACACCACTGCTTGTTCCGCCAATTGCCATTCCGGACTATCGATCCGTAGGCCGGCTTGGTTAATCTTCTGAAACGTATCCGGAACATACGCCGTGTATTCTGTCCCATTGGCGTTGTAGATGACGATATTGTCTCTATAGACAACAGTCCTGTGCAATCGGTCCGGCACCTTGGGAATCAGTTGTATGAACGTAAAAGGAGCATCCGATAGTACAAACGGCATACGTTTGAAACGGTACTGTTTATCTCCCACTGTGAACATTGTTTACCTCGGTCCGATTGCTTCATTAGAACCCACTAATCTTTGGACTGCAAGTCCAACATTGTGGATATTTTGGCTTATCGAAGATCTGTGCCACTGCTGAGACGATTGCGACTTCACTGACTGTAATCTCGTTGAACCGTCAGAAGTCTACAGAAAATAAAAATTTACCGATGGATTTCCTCACCAACAAGACGTGAGAATTAAGTGATGATTTCTTGTTTCGGTATATCCTTCAATTGTGTTGGCAGCCAAGAACCCGGATGGCCCAAGTGTTGTTTATAAGGAAAACCAACTCATGAGGTGTGACTACAAACAAAAATACTCATCTGCGAACGACACCAGTCTCAGAACATCACGGTTGCCACGGACGCCAATGTTCAGTTCCTTTATGTACCGCGAACCATTTCATCCCATGCTGCACTCCAGTGTTTCCTCTTGTATTTTTCTCGCCACTACTTCAATGTCAACATCCATGTTCCTGCATCACTACTGAATAGTGGTTGTGTGAGTAGTATGGCGCAATTGCTCGCCCTTCCTACACTTGCCGTTCAGCTTCATGTTGCATGCGTATTGGAATTCATCTCAGATTGAGTGGACAGAATGTGTTCGGCTCGATAGGGATTTCATGCTCTATCCAGTCACAATAGCCGTACGGATCCTGATCCGTAGTGAACAATTCCTGAAACTTGCATGTTAATACATTCAACAACCGGTTCTCGCAGGCTGGAAACGATCTGGGTATGTTCATTTCGATGTTTCAAAGTTGGTTTTTGCACTTTCTCACTAGTGAAATTACATCATACTTCGTTACGAGTTTAGCATGTTTTAAGTCGGTCACGACCATAGCAAGCTCAAAATAACTGCCACCGTAGTGAGAAGGAACGATCGTGCTATGCTACTCACAACACTGCTATTCAGTAGTGGGGCCAGGACATAGATTTTGACATTGAAACAATCGCAAGAAAAATACAAAAAGAAACATCGGAGGGTAGCATCGCATGAAATGGTTCTTGGTACGTAAGGAGACGTAAACGAACTGAATATTGACTTCTGTGACAACCGTGACGGTCTGGTCCCAGTGCCGTATGCAGATGAGTGATTTCCTTTGTTGTCTTGGAAACGCATAACCCACCTGTTACTTCCCTGAATAAATAATGCTTGCGCCACCTACGTCCTTAGCCCGAAACCATTGGTGCCGTGACCAGGATTGGAGGATGAAGATTCCGTGGCTTCAGCCATTTGATGATGGGGACGTCCGCAGTTTCCTGGAGGACTTTAAGGACGTGGCGGAGAAGGTCGGAGTCAAGACCGACTGGGCAAAGCTGTCGGCCCTGCGGATGCTGCTCAAGGGCAGGGCGAAGGCGGTTCTAGAGGCGGCGCGAAGAGGCCTCGCGAAGCTAGAGTTGGCTGCCGTGAAGAAGACGCTGACCACCGGCTTCGACAGCCCCGCCAACTGCCAGGAGGCGATGCGGCGATTCCAGGGCGCCCGGCTTGAACCAGGAGGCGACGCTCTTGTTTATGCCGTGTCACTGCGGGCAGCGTTGTTACGAGTCCCGCCATACTTGGAGGGAATACCACCAACAGTCCGGGATCAGCTCAGGGTTGATCTCATCGCGCATCCGATGACATTGGAACAACTGGCTGATGCGGCTCGACAATTTCTGGCAGAAACCTCCCTGACAGTCAACGAGGTGAAGGCAGGCGACCAAAGTGAACTGAGTGAACTTCGAAGCGCAGTGGAAGAGTTGACTAGGGAAGTGGCGGCTTTGAAGGTGAGGAAGTGGGATATCCGTAGCAACGTTTTCTATTGATGCGGAAGTCGTGGACACTGGCGAAGAGTTTGCCTACTCGCCAAGAAAAAAACTACACCTAAATAAACGTTTCGCTGACCTTTTCTTGTCTGTGAAGAGAGATCCGGTAGTAGGGACAGTTGGTAACACAGCAGTTCAGGTTAGGTTATAAATCAATGATAGCTCGGAATGCTGTATGATTGACACTGAAGCCGCGAATTCACTGACTGGACAGAGGCCGAAAGAAACTGTTCAGCCGTGTACGAGGGTTGATCGAACAACCGGTGGTTTTGATCTCAAAATTGGTGGCTTGGCAGAATATGATGTCTGGATCGATGGTCACGTGCTCAAGCAACCTTTCGTTGTTTCCCCCGACGCACGTCAGACCATAATAGGAGGAGATTTCCTTGATCGTGCCGAGGCCGTGATCGACTTGAAGCATGACAAACTCGTAACAAAGTATTAGGTGGTTTCATTAGTGAGAAAACGCAAACCACAGCTTGGTTAACTGGAAGCGAACACATCCAGGACAATACCAAACTGTGACAACTGAGTGCTGAATGAAGTGATATCCAAAGTCCGAAAAGTGTTCACTACGGATCAGGACCCACATGATTATTGTGACTGGATTGAACACAAAATCTCTATCAAGCCAGATCGATTTCGACTATTCGGACCCGGAAGAACTCCTGTACACGTGTAGCCGGAAACTGAGCGACAAGTGAAGGACATGCTGAAGAAGGAACTCAATGAGGAAGCTTATAGCTCGTTCAATTCTCCTCTCTTGTTGGTGAGGAAGCCCAGCGGTAAAGTTCAATTTTGTGTCCACTTCAGACGAATCAGTGAGTTTACAGTCAATAAAGTAGTAACAGTCCCAGCGGTGGCGAGGATTTTCGATAAGCTACAGAACGCCGGGATATGTACAGTGTTGGACCTGCGGTCTGGATATTGGCAGGTTCCAATCAAGCAATCGGACCGAGATAATACGGCGTTCACAGTGGGCGATAAACAGTTCCGCTTCAAACGTATGCCGTTCGGACTATCAGGCACCACTTTCACGTTCACACGACTGATGCTGAGGGTGCTAGACGGATTGAACAATGCTGTTGTTTTTGGAGACGATATAGTCAACCACAGTGCGAATGAGACGGAACATACAGCACGGGTTTCAGCTGTACTGGAGAAGAATGAACGAGCAGACGATAGACACGGCAATCAGGGAGGTGACTGACCAACCTCTATTAGTTGGACAACCGCCAGAAAACGAGGGAAGTTTAGAAGTAAAAGCGTTCAAAATGAACTGGTCGAACTTGTGGTCGAATAGTGCTGGAATTTTAATGCGCCAACTGCGGGAGGGAATAAGCTTGTCTGGTATACCGACGGAGTTGAGGGCGACAATTTTGAAGGAATGTCATCAGCTGGCTCACACGGGATGTCACCGAACTTATGACATGCTGAGGCGAAGCGCCTACTGACCGAGAATGAAGGATGATGTTATTACTTATGTGCGTGCGTGTCAACAATCTCAGCTGTTGAATGGCACTGGCCACTCCAGGCAATAGTCCACACAACCGATTCCGGTCAGTGAAGATGGGGAATCATGACTGGTGGATGTGATGTGTAACATGCAAGCCGGCCGTTTACCGCTGCTTGTCCGTAACACTTGCAGACCAACACTAGGGTAATGTGGAGACACCGGGGGACAGCGTTCTTCCAAAGTAGGGGTTGCAGCAACAGTCCTGTGAAAGGAAACAACAAGAACAAGCATGAGCCAAAAGCCCAGTAAGCCATGCGCACGACTTACACAAACGAAAACTAAAACGGCGTCAACAACACAGCAGCACGCCCTGTTATACAATTCAAATTCAACCTGTGCGCGCTTGCTTGTTTCGACTGCACGTCACAGATGGGACCCTTCCAAGTAACCACTTCCGGGAAGCAGTATATCGTAGTCATGACTGAACATTCCACAAGATGAATCGAAGCAGCCGCTACACTCAGTCTACGTGCAAGTACCGTATGCAGGGCGGTGATGAAACACATCGTTGCAGATCATGGAATACCGCGAAGTACATTGACTGATCAAGGCGAAAGTTAGGAGTTTTGGAACTGTTTGGAGCGCTTGGGAATCAAGAAAATCTGCACAACGCTATACCATCCCGAATCAAACGGATCGGCGGAAAGAAACAATCGCACAATCAAGGAGTGGTTGGCGGTAAAAGGAAGAAACTGGGAGGAAGCGCTACCATTGATTCCGTTAGCTCAACACTCTTCGCCACAAGCAACAACGAAGAAGCTAATGTCTGGGTGCATGCCACGCCTGCCAGTTGATCAGGAGATTGGTTTATGGGGAGACCCACGGATGAGCACGCGTGAATTAGTAGAAGTTTGGAGATTGGCCAACCCAAACTTGGCAAACCCACAGGAAGTTTCCAATGAGCAGTCGACTGCAAAGTTATCGCGTCAGTGTACTGTGTTAGAATCTGGTTCGAAGGTTAGGTACAGAGACCGGCGGAGCCTGGGGGTAACAGGACCCGGACCTAGGAAGTTCTTGTTAAAGTGGAGAGGACCGTATTTAGCAGTGGACCGCCGTCACCCAGTTTATCTGAATAAGAATGGGAAAAATCAAAATCGAGTTTACGGAAGCTAGCTTTGTAAATGGCATTACACCCCCAAACAGAAGAGAATATACACCAGTTATATCAACATCACTGAGGTCGGTACACAGATCATCGAGAGAATGAAGTAAACCGGAACGATTTTTGTTGCAACTGGAACACTCGTTTCAGGGGAAGGAGTGCATTGTTGTCGAGGAATCTTTCAATACTAGTCACGTTACTTCTCAGCATTTAGACATTAGTATGTGTTTGGCTATTGGAATAAGGATGGATGATGCAAGATTAAATATCTGAATGAACTTTATATGGAATGTTTTTCTCACCATGCATGAACTGGGTATCAGCAATCGTAGAAATTGTTACCTTATTGAATCAATGGTACATGGAAATGCGTTTTGCTTGTTTGTTGTAGTTTTGAAACCTAAGCCGTCTGTGATGATTTTCTGAATAAGCATTCATTGCGCCATCCGCGTTCTGAACTCATAACTTCAGGCCGCTGCGGTGTTTGGTAATCATTAGTCAAGAAGCTAAACCAAGAGATCGGTTGTCTTCTTAGGAGAAGTCGAATCTAAATTTAGATCTTGCGTATTCTATTGCGAATAAACCGGAGAACATAAGAGAACAGCTCAGTTTGGACCGACTGTCTTCGGCCCCAAAGACCTTACAACTGATTGCACGAAATGCATTTGCGCCCAAATCCAGCAGGAATCCTGTTCGTTTATCTACATGTTATCGTTGCGGTGAAACATGAAACGGTGACGAACTGTCGACCTGTCATAACTGTTGAAAATTTGGCCACATTTCACGAGTATACCGTCCGAAACGAGCTCAGTATTCTTGGTTCCGTCCTACGACTCAAACTGTACGACCGACTGAATATCAAGTCAAATCAATTGTTTACTTGATTTCTCATACCTCAGGCACGTTTCCTGATTTTTTAAACAGCCGATTTGAACGTCAAAAACCGCAACGTTCATCTCTCGAAATTTACACAGGAGCTTCTATAACACTTAGTAGCAAACGCACACTGGTAAAATCACTTCGATTAACGCCAGCGACAGTCACATAACGAGCATGTACAGAAAGAGCGATCGATGTTAGAGATACACGTGACGTGGAAGTGAAACACGGAACGAAAACATTGAATTTTTCTGCGTAGGTCGTCATTAACCAGAGCCCTAACTTTTAGGTTGAAATTGGCTTAAAGTCACGCCGGATCTATTCCTATCCGTCAACCGAGGGAATGGCAACATGAGTCTTTCTGTACTATTGCAGAAATTCCTGTCCGTATTGAATGGAAAAGAATTGGGGGGAGGGCATTGAAGGAATTCCAGGCCGCCATAGTGATAGTGCTTGATACCCTGGCTAAATTTTATAAAGCTCGTATGTTAGCGTTTTCTAGTCGCCCAAAAGTCGAAGCTGAACGTGTACGTTCTCAGAAGCGAAGAATAATCACTCCTGTCCAACTTTCAACGTGGACTGTTCCTAGTGTGTCTGTGCAAAAACCAAATGGTTCTGTTCTTATATGTGGCTATTGCTAACTGACAGAAAGTCAGGTCGCTACCATGGGATATAGGGGATTTGTATGGTACACAGCGAGATGTTTCTCAAACTGGATTTGAGTCATGCGTATTCACAAAGTGAACTCGATCAAGAGTCAAAGAAACTTACAACAAACAATACACGCTTGGGATTATTACGGCATGATGGCTTGCTGTTTGGCATTCGTTCTGCTAGTGCAAGTTTCCAAAGTAATATTGGCAACTTGATGAAAGATATTCTTGCTATGTGTACTTAATTGGATTATATTCCTATTTCCGGACGTTAGAATATGGAACATGTTGAAAATCTCGAGTTGGTTTTAAAATGTGTTCAGGGAAATGTTTTGAAGTTGAAGAGAGAAAACTAAGCATTCCTGACCGATGACGTTCAATATCTCGGTCCGCAACTGGATAAATTCGGACTACATCCAATACACGAAGAAATTGGATCGATTTCGAGGTCTTCGGTTTGCCGGATGGTGGTTGAGTTACAATATTTTATTGGTATGCTAACTCATCAGAGCTGTTTCATTCCAAAAATATCAACTGTCCTGGCACACGTACACAATTTACTCAGGAAAGTAATTCAATGGAACTGGGAATCTAAGGGTTAACTGTTAATTGACAACATAAAGAAGAAGATGGACAAATTTAGTTTATTAGTTCATTACCATCCAAATAAACCATAACTATTCGTTATGGTGTCTCGACACAGGGTGTCGGTGCTGTACTGAGAAACAAAACGGAGGACTCAACTAAACAGCCAATTTGTGCACGCTTCTTACAGTCTCGCCCCAGCTGAAAAAAACTATGCTTATCTCGACAAAGAAGCTTCAACAATAAATTTTGTTGTCAGAATGTTTCATCTTTTATATATACACGGACGATAAACATTTGATGTCTGATTTCGGTAAAAACAAAACGAAGCAATCTGATGGTATTGCCGCGAAAGCAGTGCTAATCATTTCTCCTGTCTGGTTATACTTACAAAGTTTCTTATATTCTGGGTCTGATAAATCACTTTGCGGATACTCTCAGCTAAACGCCCCTGAGTGACAGTCCAAAGCATTCATGGAAGCTCACCGAAATAATTCAGTTGATACAGTACTTGCAAAAGCATCCCGTATCCAGTGAAGAGATAAGTCAAGGAACAGAACACAACGTCCGTTTGACACCGTAGAAGAAGAAAAACAGTTTATATTTAACACAC
>JTDE01001113.1:7666-26000 GCA_014338405.1 Paragonimus skrjabini miyazakii
ATATATATATATATATATATATATATATATATATATATATATATATATAAACACTACTGATAAGTAGTAGGGGAGTTGATTGATCTCAAGTTGAACATCACCCTCAATTGATAGTAGTCCTCGCATTCAGACAGATTTTCCAATCAGCTTATTTTAACAAGAACAACTAGACTCGAGTTTCGGTCTTGTTTATGAAACATCAAAATCTAGGATCTGTAGAAAAGTAATTACGTAATTATGTAAGCAAATGGCCAATGGTTTCTATATCAAATGCCACAGTGCAACTTCCCTCTCCTGAATAAATAGTATACGTTGTAACATTTTGTAAAATTCCGAGCAGAAAAGGTAAAAATACCCTGCTTCACAGGTGCTTCGCTTTTCATCCTCCCTCTCTGATTGGGTCATTCGCTGCGCTTATGGATCAAATGTATATCCATCAAACAAAGTTACCTTAACTGTTATTTTACGTTCCTTTATGACCGGACACATCAATCATTCTAATTCTAAATTGAGCTTATCCAGAGTATATAGCTATGGAAAATGTTATCGTTATGCTACTAGCTAACGCTAGTAATCTCCCAGCTACCCTTTGGTTGGACAACATTTCACTGTTCGGGACATAATCTCTCCATCGCATGATTAACCTGTACCATCTAAAATGATATCAAACAACTTCTGAAGAAAAAAGATGTATTTGATAGTTTGTTTCACTTCACTTTTGAGTGACGTGTTTCAAAGTTAACCAAGTTTCATCGTAACGAACATTTACAAAGATAATCGGAAAAATAATTTAGTCCCTTCAAGCGTGAAGTAGAAAATTATACAGTTTAGAATAGCTTTTGCTTGTAAACAAAACTAACCCAATGATTTAGATAATCAAATAAAAAATGACATCAATCAATCGAGAATTGCAAGGTGAAAAAAGACAAATAGAAACTAGAAATGTGCAAGGCTGTGAATGTTTTCCAGTAGGATATAAAGTCTAACAGTCTGACTGAATATCTTTGAAAAAGGACATAAACTAACTGAGCAAGAACTTAGACCATTTTTGGCTCCTTTCCTTTCAGTGCGCAGTCGATAGCACCACCAGTTTCCATTTGTGCATTTGAGTTATCGATCACCTGTTCTTGGTCGATCTTATGGAAGATACAACAACGTGCTCGCATATCCTCGTCTCCTGAGATTGATTTAGTGCACGGGAACCGACATAATCCCAAATGTGCAACAGACGAGAGCATGAAACAGGCACCGGCCACAAAAAAGTAATGATCCGTTTGTTTGGTCTTTTCAACAATGTTTACTAAAAATGTGAAAGGGTGATAGACAAACACAACATTTACAATATAACACGAATGAGACCTCAAATAACTGCCAATACACGAAATGAAAAATCACTCAATGATATCAAGTGTTCGGTTTGTTCCATGTATCGACCAGAAATAGTGGATAAAAGAAAAACATATTGGTTTGATAAAACTGATAAACAGATTGATTTGGTCAACAACGGTGACTGTCAAACAGTTGGTGAATTGGTCTTTAATGAAATGTTATAAGGTGGTTTTCCAGGATTCATTTTGAGACCCAGTTCCCATTGCTATGGTCAGTAGTGAATTCGGACAGTTTTATTTGAGTTTATTCCGCCAGACATGGATTTCGCCTCACTGAAAAACCCTTAGTTGTACTCTTTTGGACAATCTCAAATGAGGAAATTGACTACTGTGGAATAATCTGTGAGACACATTTACTATTATGCGCTTCCCATCAGGTCATGGTCGTTTTATCAGTGAGTGATGATAACTAGGTCAATGTGAATACAAATCAACGGTTAACTATGCCAGAAACCTAGTCTGGAGGCAAACAAACAGTACGTTACTAGGTGAGGTGAATTGCACCTAAACTTTGTCGTGGCGCATGCATTGGTTGTATGCCAACTAATGCAGTGTATTTATAAATGCACATCACCGCACAAGTCTTGGAGCGTCATCTATCAAAAAAGACGAGTGTACCGGCCCAAGGTAGCTCTGCAATTAACAATACCGTCTGGTGATCACACAATTGAATGAACAAACTCAATGATGTGTTGTGTTGTGAAGCCCAACTGCATCCAGTTTCCATGGTCTAGTATTTCTTATGGGGGCAGACTACCGTGATTAAATGCATGAATTTTACTTTACTGGCTTGACGATTATAAAAACAACCAACACTTCGTAAGTGCTATGGATGCTTAAAACTTGAAGTTAACGAGATATTGTTCATTCATTTTAACACATATCGGGTGGTTTGTAAAATATGCCTATCGGAAGACCGTCCTTTGTATGCTAAACAGTAAATTTGGCCGAACTTTCCATACTGTCAAAACATGAACGCTACCCACATAGTTTCACGTCGATTTCAGCAAGAGGATAAGATACGTAATTTTCTACAAAGCACCTCTTAATGTCATTGAGCATAAGCTGTTTGAAAAACGACTACCACAAGGTTGTCGAACAATCACGGTTGCACCCTGAGGAAAGGTTTGTACGTGCGATTTTCGGCTGTGAAATAAATGAACATACCGTGTATGTTATGTGATGAACAATCGCATATGTCATTTGTTTTTAGTCCATTTTAACGTTATAATTATTCATGCAACCGAACTTTCCAGCAACAGATGTCATTCAACACAGTAGGTGGTGTTTGCTTCTGAAGGTTGCAACAGACATCAATAAATAGTTCAATGTCTGACCAGACTGTGACCTCATTGGCTGGTTATCGGCCATCGTTGTGGACTTGCATGACAGTGGCAAGGCTGTATATGGTTGGGTACGAATGTCATTATTCTTGGTCGGTTCAATTACTTATATATGTAGGAGTTTTTAGTACAGACAGTTTTCTGAATGGTTACGTTCCCCTTTGTTTTCCTGATATCCACCGTAACGCACGAAACTGATAGGTTAACGCGCAACTCTATACGACAAACACTTATACGTGTCTAATCGCAAGACAAATAAACGGATCAGTTGGACAGCGGATTCGGTGTGCTGAAACCGCAGGTGTGAATAATTGCATTTGTGTTTCAGTACGGTCAAGTAGAAGTTCTATAAACGTTCGTAAGCATGTGAACTACTCTAGCAAACACTACCTACACTAACCAGTCACAAAATGTGAAGTAGTTGTGCGCACTTATGATTTTGAATTGTGCCAAAATATCCAGGTAAAAGGCATGCACATCAATTAGTTCGTCTGGGCACGTCAGTTACGTACACCAAATGATGACCACATAAATAAACGAGTAAACGTATACAGACAAAATAGTTGAGGACATCCGCTCGGCAATCAGCATTCTATTCTGTGGGTGGGGGTGACATAAATTTGAGTTGCAAAGTTGCCAACGGGCGAAGGAGCGAGAGAAGCAATCAGACAGCTGCAGCGGACTTGTAATAGGTAGATCAACATTCGGTTCAAATTTCATACATGTGTATTTTGATCAACAATTGGAGCGTAAAGAATACAGTCAACCAACAGATAGCGTAAAAATCGACGGATTGAAAACAAGAGTACCACGATTATACTAGAAGACTGAGTGGTATGACAGAAGTTTAGCACTGAGGGGGAGAGATGAACGAAAGTAACACCAGCATTTGACTTGCGTGCAACAGGCTACCAAGATCACAATGGAAACATTTGGGACAGCCGTTTGCAGCCTGAAACAGACTACACTGTTGGGTTCATTAATCCGAAGGGTAAAGCTACGAACAGTCAAGACTGTTCGGATAACTCTAATGCCATCGATTCACTAACTGTAAACAGGGACAACCTTCTGCGGCTCCGTCAGCTAGAAAATGCAACGTAGTTGGTGCAGTACCATTCACTATTTCTTAACCAATTGTCATTCATAGAATTGCTTGAAACTCAAAGTACTAGGAATGAAGACACACAGACGAATATGTTTCGAAAATTCAGCTTCAGGCTGCCACAATTATATGAAGAGGTGATAGGGTTAGCTCGACACATTGATCGGACCCG
The DNA here is from genome assembly GCA_014338405.1 of Paragonimus skrjabini miyazakii. Taxonomy (NCBI): domain Eukaryota; kingdom Metazoa; phylum Platyhelminthes; class Trematoda; order Plagiorchiida; family Troglotrematidae; genus Paragonimus; species Paragonimus skrjabini miyazakii. The sequence goes on from JTDE01001113.1 coordinate 11,672, forward strand.
ATAAAGAGAAACTAAAGCATTCACCAATTCACTGGTGATGGCTTTATCGGTCTCTTACGTCATCACCGTCAGGCACTAACATGTCGAAGGTTCTTGCTGATGCTTGACTGTCTCGCAACCGAGAAAAAAGCGAGCCTTAGCCAAAGAAAGAGCAGGGAAGGGACCCAACTACTAAAACAGCAGAGTGCTTACACCTTGCAAACAAACAACCGAACCATAAACGAAAGTAAGACGTCATCAACAACACAGCTTCCTTATGGCTTTGACTGCACCACAGCGTTAAGTGCACTTATTTCAAAAACATTCCGGCCAACGCATGACAACATTCAAGCAATTGAGTCTGATTAGTCGCCAGTCACCGACTCAGTGGGTTGTGGGGACCGTAGAACGGGATAAGTACCTTAATTACATTAGCTAACACCTTGTCGAACGATTCCGTTTATCTACACCGGGTCATCATCAGTCCACCTCGAACCCTACGTCATTTGGCCACAGCATCGTCAAAAGCTGCTCGGTATGACAGACGACTGGGTGACATACGTAGTTTATGGTCTAACCCTCTACTACTATGAAAACTTAGTGAACGGAAGAACTCGCTTGGTAATCCATTTTCTAACTCTTTCGTTTCTTACCTGTTAGTGTCAATCGATGAGAGCAGCTGAGCACAGACATCAATGGTCAAATACCTGAAGATAATAAAAGTCTTTTGACAAGCTTTTCAATCAGAATATAACACAGCCCTCACAATCGCTACGGTTAAGCCTCAAAAACAGGCCTCTCCACTGCCAGAAATATTCTGGGTCAGTGAATATCACCCTAGCCTTAAAAACATGAGCTTATATTTCATTTCCTATACCCCAGTCGTTGATGATAACTTCTTAAGTACACAAACCTGTTAACAACCTCCATAACTTCATTATCCAAGATTGAATTCTACGTAAGCATAATGGTCTTCAGAAAACACTTTATACTTTGTAGCTGCAGAGCGCATTCTGGAATATTTAGCAGAACGCGAAATAGCGGTCAACATCGTCGATGTTGCTAGAAAAATGTCAACAAACAACACCTTGCCGTCAGCATAATCAAGATCAGTCAGTCTTCCAACAGGTAGGATTGCCGTCGATAGCCCATTATTTCGTCTGTGACGAAATTATGCAAGAATGATTAAAGCTAACAGCCTTGACGTACGCCGCTCTTGGTGTTGAAACTGTCAGACAGTTCACCATGAACTCCAATTGGGGCCAAAGTATTGGGATAAAGCATCGATAGCAGGTTTACATACCTGATCGATATACCGCTTTGTTCAATGGACTTGTAGCGTTTGTACAGTATTTTGTATTCCGTAATTTTTACTAGTTTTTTCACCTTTTATCTTTCGCAAGAATGCATGTACACTTGGTGTTTAAAATACGTAAATCGAGGGATACAATTTTTCTTGAAGGTCGCGAGCGGTTTGTTTTCGCCCCGCACCGTATCGTCTGTGCGCTGATCTTTGAGGAGTTGGAAACTAACGGAATCTACCATCCATCCAGCGTATTTCTGGATTTATCGGTCTTCACGAGACCTCCAATATGAACTCGAAATCCCTTTGGAGCAGAACGATGGGTCGAATCCACTGAAAATATCTACGTTCAATGTAGTGGAACTACAGTGAATTAGTTCCTTTTATCTTGGTAACTTTTTTGCCTCATGTTCGTTCTTAAGCTGTACATAACGTTTAGGTCCCTTACAGACTCTAAAAACCTAGATCAATCGTGTGAATTTAATGCAAATTTATAGTCGGAAAAACGGTCAATGTTGACAAGCCCTAGAATTTTGCGAAGAGTGAACATTCGATCAATACATCTCCACCCAGAACGAAATCCTACCTGTTCTTCCCTAATGTTTGCCTCACGAAATGCATTGAGCCAACGAAGCATGATAGACGTCAGAACCTTAGCAATGAATAGAGTCAAGCTAATCTCCCCACAGTTATCACAATAGACCCTGACTTCTTCCTTTAACACGGAAACTGAAGTCGAGTGACCTCAGCAAAGATGGATGTTCTTCGTTGTGTAAATGAAATAAACCAACTAAGTCAAATACACTATTAACGCCACCCTACTTTCCGTGAAAACTGCCGAAGAAAAGTCACGCGAGCCAGCAGCACTATTGTGTCCAAGAGCCAGAATACAAATGCGGACTTCAGTTTCGGTGAGCATGTTTTCGCCTATCCATTCTGCTGTATTCAGTAGGTAGGACGAACCGTTTTATACTGCGAAACGGCCGATTCAGTATGGAATTACTTGTGTTGTGATTATTCATGATTGTATGTGGGCTGAGATACTGCCAGGACGCCCAGACCTAAACAGAAGAACGATTAGGATTCTCAACCAAAACTTTTGGTTCAAAAGCCTGTACCGCAAGACAGCAGGTAGGTGGCCATATACCAGAAGTGGTACTTTTTCCGGAAAAAGAAGCCAGCTTTCTTCCAACCCCCAGTCTAGAGGACCATGAAACATGGCTCGTTGGTTCTCCATCTGCTGACCTGTTCGACACAAGTGACTCCGTTCGTTTGATCATGACTGGCTAAACGAATGTAAGAGCGTGACGCAAGGGACTAATCAAATCATCACAAATTGCTTGACTAATGGCTTAATTTCTCTGTGATAAGCCCGATCGATATTTCATTGTAACTCTATCACCCCTTTACCTAATCGCACCACTCAGATATGGTAAATTATTGAAAACGCATTTCCGCGTATACATCTTTGTTTTATCACCCTAATAAACATTGAAAATGCTGAAATTCAAAATAAGCTAACTAAAGCTGCAACCTTCTTGTCTTCTATTCCACCAGTATCAAAGTTAATCGTGAACTCGTGGCTAGTCCATTACTTACCGTTAATCTGATAAGTTCAAATATTATAATTTGCCATCATTAACTTTTAGACACACAAGTGCAATAATCTTCTTAGGTGTATCGCTAGTATTTCAGCAAGAGCTAAGGTCTGGAAAACAAAACTCTCGTGGAGCCTATTGCGTTGCCGGATTCGAACAAGTGTTTTGTTATGACACCTGCATTGAGTTAAGGGTTGTCAGTGCATTTGGTAGAAAGTTTGCAGATAGACTCAGTAGACCCCATCCAACAATACTCACATACCTTCAAATCCGAAAACATATTCCGTGCTAACGCTCATCAACTCGAATATTATTCGCACACGGACTGCAGTAAATAGGCCGTGCGATGGGAACAGTACATACATAAATCTCGGAGTGTATTTCGAACCGGATTCTAAGAACCGAAAGTAGGACTGCAGGTGTCATGAAGAAACACTTGTTTGAGTCCGGCCACACAACAGGTCCAAGAACAGCATTGTTCGTCAAAGTGTTGTTTATCTGACTGTGAACGAACGCGCTTCAACTCTGTTTGAAGCGTTAATTATTCACCTAAAGAGACCATATTTTTGAACTTAGAAGCAGACAGTGGTGGACCCAGCATAACCTTGACTACTGATGAGTAGTTGAGGATTTGGTTTATTTCAAGTTGAACATCACCCACAATGGATCGCAGCTGTCGAATTCCCATAGACTATCCAGTCGGCCGCTTTCTAAAAGAAGCACTAGACTCGAGTTTCGTTCTCATTAGAGCTCATCAGTAGTGCATATCCTCGCCACTGCCGGGACTAGAACCACGGCCACGCTATTCATGAAGCAACCGTGTTTACCACTGCTTCTTTTCGAAAGGGGTCGACTGGAATGTCTATGGGAATGCGACAGCTGCGATCAATTGTGGGTGATGTTCAACTTGAAATAACCTTGACTACCTGCTACATATGGGTCGGTTATTGTCGTCACTTTCTCTTTAGTTTCCTACTGTTGTCATGTTATTCCTGTCTTTAATTTATCACTGGTAAGTAGTAAGGGATTTTGACTAACATAAGTAGAACATCACTTACAGTCACAGGTTCTGTCACAGTTTGTATATTGCATGCGTTGGCTGACCACATTCTGTCAGCTTCATTAGTCGGTCGACCGAGACATACATTATATGTGAATCACTTGTTGATCTACTAATTAGTAGTACACTCCTTTTTGATCATTTAATTCGGTTCTTCGAACAGTTGCAGCGTAAATAATTTCAATGTTTTCCAAAACTGTGATTATATTAGATATAGACCTAGCCAAGTAAATACAGCTTCTAGATGAACGCGAACAACAAAGTTATTGGCGAACAGCATTCACAACAAACCTGCAATCAGCGGCCCAATAACTGAAGCAATTCCTTTGGCAAAGTTTAAATTGCTGTAGCTTGCAGTAAGTCGCTCCAGGCCGAGATAGCGCACCAAGAGGATGTGAATCATAGGAACGGGGATGGCTGTGGGCACCGTTAAAATGACAGACAGGGGAGATGGAGGAGCATATTTATTAAGGTGAACATGATGATTTCGACATCAACGCTGAGCTATGTTCAACAAAATATGAAGACCTTGACTGCTCCATTGAGCAAAGTGGGTAGGTGTCGCTTGCCTGGATGGGGTCCTCGTGATCACTCAAACCGCTGGTTAGAGACGCTATCCGAGATGGCTATGTGTCGCAGTCAATGGCGGACCTGTATCCACACCATTTCTAGTTCTTCCACCTAGTCTTGTTTTAATAATTTTCAATCTTCTTAGTAAACTTTTCTTCTAAGATATTCCACGTCACTGTTGAGGTGAGAGGCGGCCCGAGCCATAGTACCTTTTGGTCAGGCTCATGGCTGTTGTGATGATGATGATGATGTTCAACATGCATACTATAGTAGCATCCGAATTCTGTCCCAAACTAGACTTGATTGCCAAATACAATGTGTAATTCTTGTGAATCTAGAGTATTTATAATTTTTAATTATCGCAAAAAGGGACTAAGTAGGTCTCTAATAGGGTCCTCCAACTGGGTTTAGCCTTTAGTACTGACATGTTGTTCAGCCCTCATAGTTCATTTGCAAATGTATCTACTGCACCAAAATTGACGGACAATCAGTTATTCAGAAACCGGTGCAAAACCATCTTGGTTAGCAATGCATCAGTGATTGAAGCCGAGGTTCAACCGTTGTGAAATCTCAAGACAGCTCAGTGATTAGAGGAAGGAGGAAAGGGAGTGACATCATAAAACATCATTTTGCTAGCATGTTTAACGTCTGGATGTTCAAACGCCCAATCCAAACAAAGATGTAGGTAACAGATAAACAGTGTTCACAAGACAGCTTTCAGATACTCATTTCAGACACCTTTGTCACAAAGGCGAAATCCACCACAATAAACCCGACTGACCGAAAAACCCCTTAACTTCTTCAGTAGCAGACCGGAGGTAAACATAAACTACAGTACCAGGTCTAACTGTCACTGATTTATTTCACTCAGGGGATCTTTCGGTTGTCTGTCCTAGAATAGCAGATTGTTTTTCTGACATCATCCTTGAGGGACTGACTCATCTATGTCTAGATTCCTGAAGAATGAACGAATAAACATACTTGACTTTCGATATCAAGTAATCGGTAGATAATCTGTGATAATGCACACATCCACAAGATCCGTTTGCAAAACAAAACACACTATAACCTTGGGTCCACTAACCAGAAGGACAAAATTACAGGCGACCACGAGTGTTCTGATTATTCTGGGGTCATTGGTACACCAACTGTCAACAGCGGAAATCCTTTGCCACTCAAACATCTGGAAAACGTAGAGTACTTGATACAATACCGCTTAACATCTCTCAACCAACTGCTTCTTGTCCTATTCTGCTACACTGACGTAGTAATCAGGCTTGGGCACTGCATCGACCCGGAGGGCTATGATGACTACGGCTTCAGTGCTTCCAGAAACAATCATGTCGGACAGACATGAATGGAAACTGTTACGTCCATAGGGTTATATGTAGCAACATTGATCGGGTAGGTGTGTTTAGATAGTGAGATACGACCCTAGGACATATGACAGAACTATCTTCATAGCCGCGGCACTGCTATCTCCAGAATAAAGAAGTTAGAAAAAATACTCTCAGAAAAAAACATCACTCCGATCGTTCAATGGTTGATCGTGACCACCGCCATATTATTCAATACAGTTGGAAAACGTCCGGTATTATTCAAAAGCCTGACGTGGTTTCGATTATATCCACTGCGCGCAGCAGTGATCAAAATCAGACGACACGGTCCCATTATTTGCGTCATCGGCTTAGGCAAGCCCCTCATTGCCAATTAGGCTAAACTGTTGAGTCAATAGTCCCTCAAAGAAACCCTACTTCCTGTTGCCTCGCAGACCGAACATTCGAGTAAGAAGCTCTGGTTGGGGTCCCCCAAGAAGCCCCCGTCTGTGGTATAAAGGGCCTAAAAGTATCGAAGGCTATCGTCACTTCGACAGACCAATGCCCTCCTTTTACCCCTCTTTTCCTCTGCTGTTAACTGCCCCTTCTTTGGGATAAGAAAACCAGCAAACCTTGAAGCTTGTGAGGTCCGCAATCTTCGACAAATAAATCAGCAAGCTGCGCTGGCGAGCACCCTCTCGAGTTTGAAAGTGGGTATGTACTGTGTCTCCGAAACAGGTATTTACGACCCTAGCATTGTCTTTCACTTGAATTCCTCCTTAGATAATGCTATGGACAGTGATTTTTTCCCAGGGTCTCTGGTGAAGACGACGCCAAATCTCGCGATCAGGCTGAAGTGGGCATTGCACTGGGCTCTAAGGCAAAGCTGAATCTCCTGCAGTGGATTCCAGTAAATAATCGTCCGTGTGCCAGTAGACTCAGCATTCCAGTGACAGTCGGTCGAAACATACCAGGAATACGTTGTTTGTCTATTGTATTTGCATAAGCACCAACTGGCAATAGTTCAGGTGCTACAAAGAATGCCTACTGCGATGTCTCCTCTGATCTCCAAAAACGAACTAGGTGTTCAGTTTTGCTTTATGAATCAGAGACCTGGCCCACTCGTGCGGCAGGTATATCTAGATTACCGGTAGTTGATCACCACTGTCTACGCCAGTTGGATTGCATCAAATAGGCTGACTGTGTGGGCAACGTGTCAATCCGTCAACGCGTGCATTGGAGGAATCTCCGGTTCGCGACCGATGACCGAGATAGTGAGGTAGTCTCTTATAGTTGGATCATGTGCTCCGTATGACGATAGTGTCTGCCGCGGTGCACATTGTTCAGTGTGCCTGCTACTAGTTGGAAGAAATCGCATGGCGGCCAAGTGATGACACGGTCACAAACCATATGGGCCTTGACCTTTCCACTGAGCAGGGTTGGTAGATGCCGTCTAACTGGCTGCGGAGTTCGCAACTATCCACATCGTTGGCCGAAAACACTCTCAACATGACTGCACCACAGTTACTAGCAAGCCTGTATCCGCAAACCTATCGACTTCTCTGTTTCGCGGAACTCTGTCGTTTCGCTTGTGTTTTATTCCTTTTCTTTTTCTTCGCCATGCATCCGCACCTACTTATTAATTTGCAACTTCGTGGACCATTGTCAAGACCAAAGACGGCCCCAGCCATTGTATGCACAAGTACGGCTCAAAGCCAAAATGATGTTGATGACGATGACGACTATTTGATTTTCGCAACCGAAGCACTGGGTTCCCTGTAACAGTCTTCTTAGAGCAGAATGAAGATAGGTTGCAACATGTCCACATTCTGTTTATTTTAGCTGAGATCCAACTGCAAAAAACCTGGGCTTCCGCTGGATTCGAACCAACGAAAGAAATAGCATGTTCAAATCGAGGTTGTTTCAAACAGAGCTCATCAGCCAGCATTGCGTGCGCAAAATTGTTGAGGCAGCCTAACCGGTTTCTGTTATGTTGATTACATGACACTTCATGTGCGCGTATGCGTGTCCATTCTCTGCCTGTCCTAAATAACTTGCATGTTTTAAGTCTAAGACTAATGAGAGCAAACGAAGTGTCAACATATAACAACATACTTCTTCTATCTGCTCTGATAAAGCTTTAGATAATATCATACAAAAAATGCTTGAAATTCAAAGCAGATTAACTTTATTTACAAGTGCTTGTCTTCTGGTTCTCCTACACCGAAGCTAAACGAGAATTCGAGCTAGTCCATTAATTGCCGTTAGTCAGAAGAATTCATCTACTAGGTAACTTCGCTTTTACTTGACCAGAGCTGCAATACATTAAGGTACAGTATATCTAAACCAGTCCAGTTAGGTCGTCTACTTAAGTTGCAGTTACGGAAGTTGATGAAGTAAAGCTCTTTATTAAGGTGCTACCATAAGCTCTGTCATTAGGATCGAGGATACGCTGCTGTTTTCTACCAGTCTACTAATGAATTGTTCCATCACATGTTTAATAAATAACTAAATCAATTAATTACCATAAATTTGCTACCTCACGGTTCATCAGTTGTTTATGACTAAGTATATTCGGTGATATCTGGCAGCACGTTTGAGGGGTCTGTAATCACCTTGCCAGACGGAATACGCGTTCAATTACATCTGTCTAACCACTTCTAGGGTAATTAGAATGAGAGGTTTAGAATTAGGTGTACGCCAACATTAAGTGTTACTGTTCTTGTGGTCACTGTACAATACAACAGTGATGTTCGTTATTCGAGTGGGTAAAACAACTGCTTGAGTTGGATATCATTGGAGGCCACTGACTCCTGTGTGCAATATGAGCGAAAATAAGCACAGAAAAAAGCTCGTGGGTCGTATAGTTCTTTGGTAAGACTAGGATTGAAACGGCGACGTACACTCTCGGGAGACAACCGCGTCGATCCTAAGTTACGCCGAAGTAATTTGATCGTGTCTATTGTGCAGTCAATGATGCAGTGATCTTCAAAGATACCTCAAAATAGCCTGCACTGTAATTCAAACCTGACTGGTGGTAACGAAGTACACTAATAACCAGCTCAAATATGGGTGAAATTTGAGTCCGGTGATTCCCACTGTAGAGGACCAATCGAAAGATGCGATTAAAAATGAATGAATTAGTATGACATTCAATTCAGGAGTCCCGGCGTCCGAACTCACCACAAGCTACACCGAACAATCCGGCGTAGACACCGTACCAGGCAAATCCGACTGGGAATATCGTAGGCAACATTAGATGAAGAATGGCCACAGCCAACGATCCGAAACCACTCAGATGTACAGTATCCATCCACACCAAGTTGGCTGCACAACCAGCCAGGATTCGGCCAACTGTGTGCATCGATCCTGTAACCGTAATGACAGTAATGTGAAAATTATTGAGAAATGCAAAATGACATGATTAGGTTCACCGACAACATACGTGATCGTTTGCTCGCAATGAAGTAAGGATGATCTCGATCTTGGAAACTGGGCTTGATGCCCAAGATGGTTCAACAAGTTATCGATCAATAGGTATTGTTGTAAATAAATCAACGAGTAATAAATAAAAGTGCTGGCACTTCTCACCCAAGTGATTCGTTTGCCTTTTCATATTAACTTCATAATCCAGGTTATAGTTCAGAAATTGTCCCCACCAAACCAGTCGCACCTACCCTCTACGGTTGAGGTTCGAGAAACAAAACAACCTGTTAATGGTTCACGGACAACGCTAGTACGTGAGACCACCTGTATAGCCCCGGCAGTAGTGCACAATTTAATGTGTGTTTGAATGCGTGTGTGTGCGTCTCCTAAACTTTCCTGTTACCATGGCGTGCTTGTCAGCTTTGTCAGCCGTTTTGGTCCAGAGGATTATGCGTACTGAGATTTCGGTCCTCCTAAGTTCCACCACGTCAGATAGGTCAAATAGGAGCAACCAAACAAGAAGCATATACGCTCAGAGGTTCATAAATTCCACCTAGTGGATGCGTAGAAGTATTTAGTCAGTGAGGTACGAACTTATGAGTACACAACTTGTAGTTACAGCAGTGTTGTCTTTCTTTTACAGAAGCAGGGGTGGAACAGGTACCTTAAAGCAATGATTACACCAAACACTCAACGACTGAACGTGACCGCCGGCGTATTATCCTAATTCACAGGAGCGTAATGAAGCTTATAGTACGTCTACAGCTGCAGTAACTGGAACGAGTTATCAATGTCTTATCCACTGCACCCTGAGGCTAAGTTAGACCTTCACTGCCAAGTGAATCAGATGTTCAAGTCCTTGGCTCCGAATAGGGTCCTCAAGAAAACCTTATATCCTTTTGTCCAACAGGTTATTCTGATAGTAAGAAAGACGCTTTTCAGACTGTTTACCGAGGGCCAAGAAATCGATCAAAAATGGTGAGAATCCGAATGTTGACTGTTGCCGAGGCCAGTAGTATCCGATTACACAACCCTGACCTCTAGGCCCAGAAGAAGTTCGTGCGGACACTTAATCTCCCCTGGTCCACAATCAATGAAGCCCACGATTTGGAACAGTGATTGTGTAAGTGATAACAAACACGCTGTCCATAACCTCTACTGACCATTTTCTGACTCATCCTTGTTATTGTTTTCATATTTATTGTGTTGTAATTAGCCCGATGATCAAACACAGAAAACAAGTCTTGCTTGCTACTTTGTCGTTCTCATAACGATATATCAGTAGCTTTCAATCTTGTAATGTAGATTTTTCTACATACACTCTTCCCAGTTTAGTCAATTGTTTGTGCAGTTGTTTTCGTTCTGGGTGTTCCATGAAGTCGGAAGGGATTGTGTAAAGATCTATATCAAGTTTGCTTAACTTTTTGACTACAGATACTTCAAAAGAGTAGCCAACTATGTAAACACTGCAATGCGATGTTGCACTCACTATTTCATTCACTTAGGTTACACAATTAGGTCCCAGTCTGTTACAGTATGCCTACTTCACTAAAGAGTCCCGAGCTTAAATCAAACTATTTATATCGCTTTGGAAGTTGACGTAAACGATTATGTGGGTATAGTGAAGTGATTTGTTGGTGCACTGCATGCTGAAGATTGGTTTGATTATCAGTCCAACTTTGTTACATCCTGCTCACCTCAATGCTGAACTAATGTGTTCTCCTTTATTGTACTGTTTCTTGTCTTATATTTTCACTGTCCTTCTTCCCAGCTTGAATTTTTCCACTAGGGTCACCCTAGTTTTCGTTTCAGAGAGACAAGGGTTTCACTCTCCTACTAGCTTACCACCTGACCAACCCTAAGAGGCCAGCTAGACCATAACGACCTCCACTCGCACGTCTCCTAGAAGTATTCCATAGGGATTACACCGAATACCATGTGTATGAATGAAACCACAGGCGCTACAGTACAAGCGACCTGTTATGACCGCTATGCGCAGGCATTCACTGGCTTTGCAGACATCGGACGCCATCAAACAACCATAAGTGAAAGTGCATTGAACTCGTTGGCTGTGAGCATACGAGCAAGCGAGCAGAACCGTACCAGTAGAAATGAATCTGTTCTGGTGGCTATACATTGGGCAATGGTAACCGAGTCTGACCCAACCAACTGGAGCTGTGTGAAACAGTGGGATTGATCATCGAAGTTTTATTGACAATAAAACAATTCCAAATAAGTTCACCTAATTTGTGTAGTTACTATTCCGCGCAGTGCACCTCCTCTTTTAGATAAAACGCGGTTGATAATCCACTCCATATTCTGTTTCAAAGAAGTTCGTGTTGTTGCTGATGACAAATGAACGCAGTTTACCTGTTTCACGGCACCACTTATAGGATGCCAGACAGGGCGGCGACCATGCTTGCCCTATAAGTATCGTCCGAACATTACCGACGATCTGGTAAGCCTCTCGGGGATCTCAACCTCATCTAGATGCCCTAAAGAAATGGAGGAGTGTTCTCTTCAGAGAACAGCCCCCACTCACGGGGGACAACTTGAAGACGGAACTTCATTGTGTTGAGGTATAGTGTTATAATTTTTTTACCGCCCATGAGAAAATATATTTCCAAACGGCTTTCAATGTTGTTCCCCTTGATACAAACGCACATGATACAAACTAGCCTGCTATTGGCGACGATCATAGAATAAATCACCTCTCATGCTTCATTTTGCAAAATGGATAAGAAAGCCGTACACAAACTGTTGTCACCATGAGCAAACTTAAACAAACCGGCAACGTCGATTGACTGTTTATCGAATTATACGTCTCCATTCTTTGAACACTCAAATCCAAAGGAGCTCACCAAGTGTCTATAGCCATAGTTTCTACCATATAGTATCGTGTCTTTTCCCGATTTATTCAAAATTTCACTTTTATGTCCTTTGCGGGGTTGTGCTTCGTAACCGAAACGGTCGACATGGAGCCAACTTTACGCGGTCTTGCAATCAACTCCATTTAGGCGAACATCCATGCGCCAATTATTGTCTCCTTCGAAAGTTTCAATAATACGCCTGCTCGTATCGAGACTGATGTGGCTGTACTTATATCTATCATCCATGACCAATTTTGGAATACTAAAACATGTTCACGAAAATACTTGACTGCATCAGGATTGTAGACCATAGGATGATTGACGACGTCCATTAATTCGTGCTCTCTGCCTTCTATATCGCGATTTGACTACATATCGGCCTTGGCAACTCAAGTATTCTCTCGGACATAGCCCTATCGCAGCAGCCAACGCGTGCAGTTGAAATTCAAAAATAGTCGCAAAGGACGACTCCGCTAAGCCAATCAAAAATCACTATTGTAGCCTCAAAATGTAATGGAGAAATACTATTGCCCTGAAACGAAAGACGTTTTCACAAAAGATCCTTTCTTAGGCCTAAAGTAGAAACTTGTATGGAAAAAGATATTGGAGCACGTAGATGACTCAGCATAAGTCTACTCATTATTCTTTGCTCAACAATTCAGTGGGATCAGCTCTTTTAAAAATTCTAGGTTGTTGCAGTCGCGCCAAGTGGAGAGTTGATAGACAAAAATTGTTTTAACAGGTTAGCCAAAATAGATATAAATAGATAGTCTGAGTAGAACAGCAACCTCATTATTGTGCGTATTAAAATAAAGTTTTGTTTTTGACTGCTCCAATTACCGGAGCTTCGCAGTTGTAAATAAAACCCATGGTGCTTTTTGATACGGCAGTTGACAGATTAAGTCTAAATTTCACAAGAACTCATCTAAAGTAGAACGGATTTTTTGACAACTAATCCTTTACGTCATCACGTTTTACTTGGTTACTGGATGAAAGTTAAGATGATGCATATTAGGTAAGTGACTGAACAGTAACAAGCCAACTTCTTCTTAGGTCAGGTCAAAGATGGTCTTCGTAAAAAAAGGTTTGCTTTTGGTTTGTGATAAACAAGGCTGGAATCACACTCACCGAGAATCACAAGCAACAAAATCGCTTCGCTGTTCGTCAGGCCTTTGCTTGTCGCAAAGTCAACCAGATAAACAAACGGTATGAAATAAGCCAGCTGATTGAAGACGCCGACGGCCAGAATGAACAAGAACGAAGGTTTTGTGAATAAATCTAGATCAAAAAGACTGACGATACGACGTCGGAAGTACATGGCTCTGTCTAATTTTTGACCTGTGTGAATGCTCGCCGCATCAACGTCCTTCCTGCTCAATGAACTTGGACGTGTATCACTGCGTACAAATCCATCCGCCTCGTGAAACGTGGTCAAGCTGGCCACAAAAGACTTTGGTTCATTATAAGATGGTGGCCTGAACTGAGTTGGCTTATCGGATAGACCAGGAAAACTCACACGGCTCGTATGTACGGGTTGTAGTTGGACACCGTCCAACTGGCCGGATTGATCTACACTCACACCGCTGCCTTGAAACGGCTTGTTTTGTGTGGATTCCTGAATTTGTGAATTGAAAAGACTACTGCGGACCTCTGAGGCCCGATGAAGAATGTGAGCGTCTCGAGTGCTGAGACTAATCAAACTTGCAGAGAAAAATATGTCCACTTGTTCGAACGGATCCAAAATAATGCACCTCTCATTCGGATTTGAGCGTTTACGTGGGCTGAACGTGAAGTGGATGTCTCCTGACCCGATGCCTTTACCACGACTGGAACGGTATGAACCATGAGATTTGCTGACACCTTTCGTCCGTTTGAACGCCTGTGTCGATTTCCACAGTCTAGATCCGACAGTTGAACCGAATTCCTCTTCGAACACATCGGTTTGTGTATCTGAGGATTCTGGGCAATAAAATGATTGTTTGAGAATCTGTTCAGAGAATAACTGCTCTTGTTGAGCTCACAGGAGACAAACTGTTTTGTATAAGTAGTATGGTAGGTGCAATTCATAAGTATATTCAACATAAGCTAAGGTAAATCTTCGTCCATCAAATCAAATCATGCTATTCCCGTTTAGTAGATTCACAATGGCTCACGCAATTAGTTAAGCTGTAAAATCACTTTAGATTGGAGGAGTTTGCCTGTCCATT
>JTDE01001113.1:26100-54778 GCA_014338405.1 Paragonimus skrjabini miyazakii
TCCCAGGGTTCAATTTTAAAAATCTAAAAGGTTGATTGTCACGAAACCGATATCTGTCAATTGTTAAATCTGTTGGTTTTTGATAATCGGACACTAGGAATTAGTTCGCAAGCAAACAAATTTTTAAAATTTGTTGAGTATTTCTCACTGCGTTTTTGTGATCACAATACATGTAACGTCGAGTTTCACATTGCTTTGTTTCTGGCACGAGTTACACTGAATCGAAAGTGAATGTAAAGAAAAAGCCATTAAATTCCACCGTATCGATCGCATTGATAAACTTCATATCGTAGCAAATAATCCCTCCGATTAGTGCCTCTGTAGTGACCTAAGAATGCAAGTAGCAGAAAAACTGTATGTTCAGCGAACCGAAACGTACGACGTAGTTACATTTGACAATAAACAGAATCACTCAATTGCATGATATAAAACACGTCTCGGTGTTAAATACGCAAGCATGATAAGTGTAGAACACAAGTTCTAGATTGAGTGTTCTTCTAAACTTATAATTAGTCCAACAATTGCTTCGGTCTCACTGCTCGTGAATGATTTGTGGTCACTGACACTCACCAATCCTTTGTGGATAGCCTCATTAGCCCTTTTTAGACTGACCGGTGCAATAATCACAATACACCAACTCGTTGACTGGATCAACAAACCTCGGTTAAAATGATATCCACTGCAATAGCTGGAGCCGGCCACGACAACTGTTCACCACAAACTATAGGCTGACCCATATGAGTGAAACCATAAAAATATTGCAGTAGTAGAATTGAAGGTTTATAAACGTTAAGTGAACCTATGTCGCTAAAATGCTACAACGAGGCCTGTTTCCACAGGTCAAGCTAGGTGATAGCCACGTTTTAGCCGAGAGGACGTTGTAGTGTGCCTATTGCCACCAGCTCTGTGCATTCCACTGGATAAGTGGGCGCTATCTTCCACTGTCTTAACTACAATCATCGTAACATGGAGTGAGCGTATTAACCAGTGTTGTTCACCGCACTGTGGTGACAAAATGAGTGACAAGTAGAAACGCATCGGCCTGTTCAGATGAAGATAAAGGCGGGAAACTGGTGTTTAGTAACATCACAACAAATGACAATGCTGTGAACTGCAGCGGACACAATACCCAGAGATTATGGAAAGTTATAAACGATGTCAAAAACCTCTTCACATTAACCTTGCTGATTTTTCGAAAAATGTTGACGAAACTGGAATTTGCTAGTTAATAAAGCCATAAAAATAGTAGAAGTAAGTGAAGTAATTATGAATCGTACGGTGCCCATCATGAACAATACTCTACAGAAAAGGCCGACAGTAGAAGTAATTCACACCCTTAGTACACAACGTTAGTCAGAACTTGTACTCTAGTGGACGGCAACTCCGGCTGATATCACAGGTCTTCTGTAGTTACATCGTAAAGTGTGTGATGTCACACGGCGAAATGTTATGCACAAGACATATTATCAGGCTCCTCAAACGTAAGTAGAGCCAGTCGAGGGAACCGGGGTCCAATTCTACTACGGAAAGACTGGTAGTCATCACTGGCCCAACACAAGCTGGACAGATTCTATTCAAGTTATGTAGGACATGTGTATCCCAAGTGCGTCCGTCACATCTCATATGAATCAGTTCAAACAAAAGAGGAATTTAAGAGAGACCCAACCGAGAACAATCTGGATTTCAGCTGGGTTCGAACCAGTAGCAGAAACAGCATGCGTGGATGTGACAAGTACTCTACCAGCTGAGCTACGAAGCCACGCCAGAAGCCCAGAATTTTCACACTAGGTCTTATGTGATGGAGTTCGGGTGAAAACCAAAGATGTGGTGGTAAAATGAAACAAAATCTACCTTCGTAAGCCAAATTTACAATTGCTGTTAATAGCATTTCAATAAAACGAGATTGAAATAAGTAGTATAAAGGGCGGTAATTTGATTATTTAACGGAAAAAGCTGAGAGGAAGATAACAAATATAGACTGGGTTGGTGCAATTCAACGGGCCAACCCTTACACATTCATTGTTTTGGTGATTACACAGAAATATTGGGAGATTTAATTAAAATCTTATCTTTCGATTTCATTTGTCATAGAAGACTAATCATCATCATAATCATCACAGACAGCAATATATCGGTGGTTCACACTGATGCTTAACTGCCAGACAACCACGAAGAAGAAGAAAACCTATATAGGAAGAAGGAAGAGAAAAAAAGAAGGGGAGAGAAGGGGACCCGACTACTAAACATAGCTACGTCAATCTTCAAATATACAACATCCATGCGCATACAACTTGCAAACAAACAACCGAGTTGTAAGTGAAAGTAAGACGTCATCATCCTTACGGTTTTCACTGCCCCGCGTCATTAAGTGCACTCACTTCACAAACAACGCGGACAAACAACATTCACGCCACTGAGCTCAGTTAGCCGCCATCTCACCTAAAGTTTCAAGCCACCGACTCTCTGAGTCGCAAGGACTCCAACCCGGGCGAAAAACCCGAGCTACAGTGACCAACCCCCCCCCCGTGGTCAATTTCACTTGTTCAATCTATATAATTTCATTTGTCTACGCCAGGTCATCATCTATCCACCTCACACCTTACACTAGTTGGCCGCAGCGTTGTTAAAGAGTGCTCGGTGTGACAAACAACTAGCTGACATCCTTAGTACATGACCTAACCACCTAAGTCTGTGCAAGTGTAAGGACTGAACGAAAGAACTCGTTTGACAATCAGTGCCAAATACCCGCTTCCTAACCTCCTCGTTGCTCACCCGTTGGTGCCACCCGATACGGACGACTGAACGCAGACATCGGTGGTCAAACACCTGAAGACGATTCAATTATTCTACTCTGAGTGACCAGGTTTCGCTGCCGTATAGTAATACAGCCCTCACTGTTGTCTGATGCACGCCACTCTTAAGCTTCAGAAAAGTACCTCTCTGTCGCCATAAGTACCTCAGATTAGTAAACACCACTCTAGCCTTGGAAATACGCGCTTCTATTTCACTCCCTCCACCTCCGCCGCCCCCGCTGATGCAGTTTACCAGGTATACAAACCGGCCAACAACCTCCATGGCTTCATTATCTAACATTAAATGTACGTAATCACAGCAATCTTGCAGGAGCACTTTGCATTTTGAGGCTGCAAAGCGCAT
This sequence comes from Paragonimus skrjabini miyazakii, assembly GCA_014338405.1. NCBI lineage: Eukaryota > Metazoa > Platyhelminthes > Trematoda > Plagiorchiida > Troglotrematidae > Paragonimus > Paragonimus skrjabini miyazakii. The sequence continues at coordinate 29,257 of JTDE01001113.1, forward strand.
TCTGAAGTACTTAGCAGAACGTGAAATGGCGTTTAGCGTTGTTTGTGCCGCTTGAAAGTTGCTAAACAATAACACCTTGTCGTCAGCATAATCAAGATCAGTCAGTCTTTCACCAGGTAGGAGGTCCACGCTGGCATCACTTGATTGCCACAGACAGTCCCCATTACTTCGTCTATGACGAAATTGAACAAAAACGATGAAAAGGGACAGCCTTGACGTACGCTGTTCCTGGCACTGAAACTATGAGACAGTTCACCGTAAACCTTAACCTGAGCAGAAGTATGGGAATAGAGCGCCGACAGCATGTCCACATACTTAGTCGGTACACCTTTGCGTTTAAGCAACTATAAAACTGTAGATCGATCCACCGAACCAAACACACCTTTGCAGTCCAGAAATTCAGCAACTGTTGACCGGCGGTACACATGACGTTGCTCTAGAATTTGGTGAACAGTGATGATTTGATCAGCACATCCTCACCCATGGCGAGACTTTGCCTACTCTTCCCTAACGTTTACCTCCCAAACTGCAGTGAGTTGACGAAGTATAATGGATGCCAGAACCCTAGTAATGACTGGGATCAAACTAATTCCTTTATAGTTTTCGCAAGAGCCCCGAACTCCCTTTTTGAATAAAGGAACTATTATCGAGTGACCCTAACAAGGAGGAATGGCCACCGTCGTCAACACAAACTGAAAGAACTGCGTCAAGGCCTTTACTAACGCCTCCCTACCTTCTTTGAAAAGTGCTGGCATGAGATCATCTAGGCCAGTTGCGGTATTACGTTTGGAGACCGAAATGCATTTGCGGACCTCAGTCTCAGTGGATAGTTCCAAATCTACCGACCAGGGAGCTACATCACAAGTTTGTGGCGGCAACACAGTAGAAGCAAGGGACCAGTTAAATTGACCTTCAAAGTGTTTCGCCCCATGCTCTAATCTTCTGGACTTATTGCACATGAATGTGCCATCTGTCACGCTGATAGCTTCACTGACAGACAGTTGCCTGGGACCAGTAGCACGGACAGGCCGTTGAAGATGTGCCCTGAAGCAAAAGCGATTTCCAGTCCCTTAACTTTCTCCATTAAACAAGCCCCACGGTCAGCTTTTAGACTACGTTCCGGTTTCCCACAGATATCTCTTCTAGACTTGTTATGTGAACTGCAAGAAGGAATGCTCCATCTGGTATCTAACAACTCGAGGGAATTCTCCGAGATCCAATGTTTGTTCAACCCACGAAACCCCGTGCCGCATATTACAGTGCCTACTTCATAAGTGATCTGCGAGATGTGAGCCCAGCAGCTATTAGGATTTTCGGAGTGAGTACCACTAAAATAGCTTCCTGGGGTGGTTTTGTACTTATGCTTTACCGACAGTATAGCAAGTTTCTCAACAGCCAATCATTGCTGTTGGTGGGGTCGTTGTCCAACAAAAGTATGAACAAAACGATAACGTATCAACGCATGATCTGAATCCACGTATGTGCTCCAATATGATTGACAGCCCTGAATCGAACCACGCCATCCACAACTAACACCTGTGGTCAAGCTGAGACCATGCCTGATTAGAAGGGGGACGTCAAGTATAACAGTGATGCGCACAATGCCCAAAATTAGTGCTGGCTAAAAATAAATTGTGTTCAGCACACAGCTGCAACAATCGCCCGCCTTTATCCCAGCGATGTGACGCTATCCCAAACCTGCAACCTAAACGAGAATCGGCCTCACCAAAGCGGCCGACGTGGGCATTCATATCTCCGGCCAGAACGACTATATCCGAGCCACGTGTCGACCGAAAGAGAGAGGCTAGATCCGAATAAAACGCATCTTTGACACTGACCTCACTACGGTCAGTAGGAGCGTAAGCAGACAATGAATAAAGTTCTGAAAGTTTTGCGTCTAAAGCTAGCCTTAACAGAACCTGCCAAGCGGACGGCAAAAAGTCTACCGTTAACATGAATCCAATCTACTAATGCGGCTGCAGCCGTCGTGCTGAGGACAATACCTGCTCCAGCCTGACCTGTAACGGTGGCTGCAGAGTCACACGAAGTGTATAACCAGTATCGGGTAGACAATGTGGGTGCTGTTAGTTCCATACGCTGACTAGTGTCCTGGATTCTACTCTCCGAGATACAGAAGACATCGACGTGCAACGAGTCTAACGTTCGTGCAAGAGCGGCCCGTGGACTTATCTGGTTTAGCGTACGAACGTTGAAGGCACATATATTAATTCGCATCCTAGGTCTGAGCAAAAGATGGCAGAGGCCTGAAGCTGAATGGCAAGAAATGCAACTTACCGGCTCAGTGTTACTACGGCTAGTGACATCTGTTGTGGGACCTGTAGAGTAATTATCAGAAATGGAGGTCGACAGGGGCTTTAGAGTCAATTTTGATTTGACCGTGAGGGAGGGGTCAGCAGTAGCATTTTTTCGCCTATCCACCCTGTTGTATGCAGCGGATAGGGCGACCCGGTTTACACTGCGAAATGGTCGATGCAGTATGGAATTACTTGTGTTGTGATTATTCATGGATGTATGTGGGCTGAGATACTGCCAGGACGCCCAGACCTAAACATGAGAACCATCAGAGTTCTCAACCAAAGCCTTTGGCTCAAAAGCCTATGCCGCAAGGCAGCGGGTGGGTGGCAATGTACCAAAACTGGTACCTTTTTCGGAAAAAGATGCCAATCTTCTTCCAACCTCCAACCTGGAGGATCAGGAGAATGGTTAGTCAGACCTCTACCTATTAACCTGCCTGGTATGTGTGAGTCTGTCGGTGTAGTGGCGACACCGTCCAGTTTAGTCCAATAGGTCATCGAGATGCGCAAGCCGTCACACCGCGTCAAGGTCCAGTCTCGTTGTGACGGCAGAGAAGACTACTAATCTATAGACTATACTAATCTATTCTATACTAATCTCCCACCGTCTGGCCAGTATCACTATTGCAGGGATGAACGTCTCCAACTGACAGTAGCCGAAGCAGATCAATAATCTGGCCAGCCAGATGCAATTCACACAACCGCCCTTGGTCAGGGCGGCAGATGCAGACCTTGCCCCTGTGTCGGCCGACCAGAACGCATGGCGGCGACTACTCACACACTCAGTCGCTTATCAGCGTTTCATCACACCCATGTGACTGCACACACGCACGCATATGGCACGGTTTCCAGCCACTTGAGACAACGAGAAGCAGTGAGCCAACAATAATGTGAACATCCACTCACTTCAGCAAGCCAACCGAGTGCGATCATATTTTCTTACTCCCTCCTCATATACTGTCTGCATCCAACGTTAGGCGTCACACCAACACAACATTGATCGTAATCGTTCTACCTTCCTTTTCTAATTGAGTCCCTATAAATTGCCGTCAAATGTTATCTCTCAACCTAGCTTTATACGTGACACGATTACATGTCCATAACAGATACTAAGTCCTGATAAAACTGGACAGACTACTAGCACTTTATTATCATTTCTGTTCCCGTTTGCGCGCAAAAAGAGTAACCCGTTGGAACCAAATCACGCGATCCGTTGGATGACATACATTCTGCATATGGGTGTATGCATTTTAGTACACCACACCAGGGTCTGTCAGGACATCCTTGTCAGCATACATATTTAAGCTCAAATCTGACACACATGGTATGGACATCAAGCAGGATCATCAGACAACTTCATCTTTGAAATCACTTCGACACTGTAAAGTTATGCTCACTCTTCTTCCATCGCCACTAACGACTCCTTTAATGTATGTTAAAATGTGTTTGTAATTTATGCCATTGGTTGTGATTCGGTCTCCGGTTAGTATCCCCCATAAATCTCAACTTTTTCACGTTCCACTTCTGTGTAGCTTCAACCTTTTCCGATCCATTCTACTGAAACCGTTGTACTATTCGCTTATTTTATTTCTGAACCAACTGATGTTGAACTACTCACTCTAAGAAATATAAATCGTGTAACATATCCGATCAGAAATTGACAATTCCCAGACGGAATATGGCTGCTTAACAGGAGGCTAAATGACGAGAAATTGACAAGGCAGTTTTCATGGCTGCCTTCTGTAAACTACACTAGATTGTTCATACACAACCACGCCAGTATGTTTAGCAACTAACAAAAAAACACCATTCACAACGAATTCATGAATTAAATGCCGTCAGTATAGCATAAACATGCAAAAGCCTTTCATTTCCTGAAAATAAGATATGCGTTAGACACTGTCCTAAGCAAACGAATCTCCTTAAGCCAATCATCAGTCGTCCTAGTTACAAGGCATGACACTCCAGAATGCAGTAAATCGGGAAACATTTTCATTCGTTTCTTACCAGGTAGGGTTTCACTGCCCGGACGAGGCAATCGAAATTGTTTAATCAGATTGGCAAATGGAACGGAGATTTTCTTGTTGCTTGTGTCTGTTGACTTTCGACCGGTTCCGCTCGGTCGTCTACTCCCGTTGCAAACGGGTTCTAAACTGGATTCAGTCTGATCCAGTGGGGTGCAAGGGACTCTCAGAAGTTTTGACACGTCTTCTGGTCGACCTAATCGCGTGGGCAGCGCCAAATCTTGTCTTTGAACGAGGTGAGGTTCATTGTTTGACTGGTTAACAATTGAGAGTGAAAGCAAAACTTAGGTTCGTTGTCGTTTTTTGAGTACTTGTGATCGCAATCAGGACATGAGCAAGTTAAAAACCGGAATATGCTGATGAAACGCAATGTTTGTCAGGATTAGTACAAACGATTGCAGACAATCTCTAGGACCGAAGAACAGCTAGAATCATGTTTCGTGTATAATATTAATGAGTAACAAACCGAATAAGCTTAAGGTGTATACACTGCAACGTGTTTCCAACCATGAACAACGGTAACCTATACATGCTGGCTCCTTTCGATAAGTGTTTCAAACCAGCCTCGCTAAAATATTGAACTGTGTACGGTGGATAGGCTTGAAAACAATAACGCACATGTTACAATGGTGTCATGATAGGCCACACCTGCAAGCATTCCGTCTGTTCAAAAGTACCTGTTCGTTTGTTTTAAATACCATTTAATTTTCTTCTTCGCTGTTAAATTGAGAAGCGTGATTTGACCAAAATAATGAAAGACAGAAAGTTGGATAAGCCAACTAGAAGCAAATGTAGTGAAAAAACATTCCACTTAAACTGATTCATGTGTAGCAAAACCTATTATCTGTACTGCAAACCTGCGGGTAGCAAACTCACAATTCTTATGACAAATTCAGTTAGCTGTTGCGTGACCCAATTCGGACAAGTGGGGTTCAAACTAGAAACTCCCACCACTTAGAGTGCTAGTCGTTAGTTTGCAATCAGAAACACGTGAGAATTGTAAAATGGAGTATCTGAAACTGGATGGGAAACTCAGATTAAAACTGGTGGAGTTCACTCTTTGTACGATTTCGAGAACTTCAGTAACATCTATCACCGACGTTCTTATGTCTGATGTCAAACTGCAAATCTATGTATTCGATGTACCTACCCGGTTGGCCGTGTCTGTGTTCTGTAACTGCGGTCGATTTGTTATCTCATCTTCGTCGTTGACTTCTACTTGCTCCTCCAAATCTCCGTCACCCTCGTAGACATCCTCATCGGACACCATCGCCACGACAAACGGCCGAATGGTGAGCACAGAGAATAAGGCCAATGGAAATATGCCCAAAGCGTAGCTCAAAATAGAACGACGCCATCCAAACCGGTTCACAAGTAGATTGAACAGGAATGGAATAGCCAGATAGCCAACACCAGCACCTGACATAGCCACGCCGGACGCAAGACCGCGAAAACGTTCGAAATAATAATTTACAGACACAATCGCACAAACCATTAGAATGCCGAATCCGGAACCTAGTGTTTAATAAAACAGTGAAGGATTATCGAATGATGAACGGTATCATTCACAAATTGTTTTTCTAACTAAAAGTGTTTTTCGATTTTGTCTTCAGATTTACATGGGATAAATGTAGAAAGTACTTGCCTAGAAAACAAGGCCTTCTATCAACTCTGCAAAAATAAACTTGAATCTGACGTCCAAATAGCACTTGAAGTGACTTCACATGTACATAAAACTCAAAACTGAATGGCTAAACTTTACTCAAGTAAATACTAAAAGTTGTCTGAGTTCTATCCGATTGTCAACTGACGTTGGATGAGGATAAATAGGTTCATTCAATGGGTACTTACACTGAGGATCAACTGAACCGACGAAGAACATGTTGGTCGACAGGATAATCTGATTAAGAAGAGTGAGATGCGTTTACGGGTTAATGATCAAAATGTCATGTCGTTTTTTATGTGTAGCGCAAGAGACGCACAAATCAGGGTGGGTAAATGAACAACGATGCTTGAAGGTATCTTTGGCAATGGACAGATGTAAAACACGTAAATTAGAATACCGAACAGATGTCTTTACGAACCATAGTTCATTTGAATACTTTTGGGACACAGTGAGATATCCAACACAGGCAAATAATTGGTGACTTCACAAGATGAACATGGTCTTCAGAAACACAAAACAGTATGCGAGTGAAGACGGATGGTGAAGTAGACTGTTAACAAGACACAACATAAACTCAGGTCAGAGTAAAGTGAGTCAATCTAATAACCCGCGTCGAACACAATTTCGAACATTATAGAAAAAAGGGCAACTTCAAAGTAAACGAACGTGAAAAGTCCAGCAATCGATTCGTTACAGAAAAAGTATAAAAGAAATTGGAATAGGCGTTAAAACCAAGCGAGTATCTGCCAATTTTATAACAACCTCAGAACAATTGGACATTTGCTTCATCAGTGTCGTTACATTTCTAACACTCCTTCAGACCAGATCAACTAGTTACAGATTTGGTGTTATTTAAGGCAGGCTAAACGTAAGCAGCTAAACGAAGCAGAGGGTAACAGGTCATGGGTCAAGTTTGCATAGATAGGGGTCAATACTGGGTTCGACTTGCTAATTACAGCAGCTCGGGGGCACGTGAATGGTTAAACAGAAATGAAATTCTTAGTCTGTCAGATAGGTCGTTCAGCGGGTCAATAATTGTTTATGGGGTGAGTTGGTGGGAGGATCACCATCAGTCAGTTCGCTCGATCCACGGTGGATACTTGAAATAACGTCTTTTGCTTTAAATCGCCACTTACGTATAGCTTAACAGATGCAGGTGATCCAAAGATAGCACAGAAAGAGGTAATGGTCACGTTAATGAACAGGGGATACCATAAACGGATTTTTTAAAGGAACAATTGAGACGGGTACTCAATCCAGTATTAAAAATGCCAAGGGAACAGGAAAGTACTGCTGTTATTCCATTAAAAGAAGGGACGTCAGAGGCTATTCGTAGGGTCTTGAATGAATTAGGCATCAGGACGGTTTTTCGAAAGGAGGTAACAGTGCGTAAAACTTCGGTGCATCTTGAGAACCCTTTGTCTTTTGAAAGAACTAGTAATTGTGTGTATAGAATAAAATGCAAGGACTGCCCACAAGTTTATATTTGGCAGACAGCACTTGAATTTAGAACTACAGTAAACTGGCACCAGAGGGGAATTAGAAAAGCACCCAGAAATCAACCGGAGTACAAGGCCATGATCAGCGATTCTGCAATCGCTGGCCACGCGTTAGGCACAAGTCACGGAATTGATCATTAATTCACGGAATTTCGATAACGTGAAATTTCTCACTATTATTTTTGGCTTGTAAGTAACTCACCATGTAGTCGGAACGGTGCACCGCCAGCATCGGTAAAATCTACGTAACCCTAGTAGTTGAATACTTTAATCATACTTATAGGCGGTCACCTCATGGCATGCGTAATCTGCGCTGAATATGAGCACTTCATTCATTAGACATCTTACATTCGCTTACTCCACAATATAAGCTCATTTATATAGGTATTCCCAGTGATAAGAGCCAGCATTCATCACGAGCATAACCAGCCTGACAGTTCTCCCCAGGAATTGTTTTCCGAACGAACTCTGGTCAAGGTCATTCCGATCGTTGTCACAATATGCAGAATACATTCATGGTATGTCTACGTATGTACGCACGAGCAGACACCCACAGATGATTACAGGGTGGATATCGTTCGGTGTGCATCGTTTAAAGATCGCGATCACACCGTCAGTGCCCTCCTTGGGCTTCTGTTCGGCCATGACCTAACACGTCTGGCGTGATCTTCATTAACCTAGTCAGCGCCTACACAAACAAACACAAGTGAGAGGGTGTGCAGACACTAAGCGTTAATATTTAGAAGGCTAACCTACCAAAAAGTCTTAACTGTAAGCTGCTTTTTAGCGTTCTATTGGAAACTCCTTCTGTCAGCATGGTGACGACCTAAATAGCACATTCGGTGTACCCCTCCGATAGACGTACTCAATAAAATGTAAACGTTTTCAGTTACTGCAATATTTTACGTACCTCTTCTGCAGTAACAACAGGCTCTGGCTAATCGTCATTCCCCTTCCCGGTCATTCTCCAGAGGTGAATGTGTTGATCCCAGACCTACAGGCAACCAACTTGGCTGAATAAGTAAAAAGTTACTTCATCGGCGTTGATGTCGATTCCCAGAAATTCCTTTTGAAATCGTCTGTGATCTAGTTTCGTGTGGGAATAGAAGCCATCAATGACGTCGCACTGTGGCTCATCAGTGTCGTCTATAAAGAGTCTTTGCTAGAAATCGGCTCCAGAAGGGTCGTTGACCAAAGCGCACAGATAGACACGACATCCGACGCATGCCAAATTAACGCATGAAGAACGTGAGTCTTCTTGGCATTATTATTTTCAACATTAACATCGATCTATGGGAAGACGCATTCAAGTAGCAGCTTTCTGAGTCTGTACCCACGAGACCATATACTTCCCAGATCAATCGACTGAACCATAGAGGCACACTTTAGAAGAAAAAACATCAATCGAACGTCAGAAAATTTCTGGACTCTCCGACGGGCGATTGTAAAGTCCATAAATGAAACAAACCGCTAGCGCTAGGTACCGGAGATGTGTTGACAGTAACTGTATGACATGAATGAATCCGTGAATGTTTCGTATGTTGACAGTGATGGATGGATGAACAGGTTGTAAAATTCGACAGGGAGATACTCACTGAAAAATACTTTCAACCGTAATCAGAACGCGTTGCACTACCGAACAATGCTGAACGGGAGTTTGACAGCAAGGTTAGAACACTACCATCACGTTTGGGAAGCAGTGTATTGTTAATCTGATGGTCAGATGACTCGTTTTTACACTTTAATTTGGCAAATCAGTTTCTTGAAGAAACTCCAGACAGTTCGTGTCAAAACTATTTGAACACGCAAATCGAGAAGTCCACTTTAGATAGTCCCTCCATTAAGCAGACCACGTCCATGTAGTCTCGTGGAGCGTCCATAGGAAGTTAAGATCCTGGGAAAATCATCCCTCAGACCTGACTACAGTCCACAGTTCAGATGGCGTTTATCACCATCATTACATTCTTCAAAGCCCAAAGTCTAATCACAGTGAGATAGCCAACTTCCAATGGGCTGGAAATCAGCGACGCGCCACAATGCATTGCCGTTCGTAGACATATTCATTACTGGTTGTATCAAAGGTGAACAGTGGACCTGGTCACTTCGTTTGGTAATGGTCCAGTCAAAGTTATTTGAACCGCGGGAAGAAACATGAACAGAAAACTAAGAGGGTTTCACTCGAGGTGTTCGCAGGCGTATGTATGCTCACGCGACGTAATATTTAGCAGTGGTCGGCGAACTGCTCGAGAAAGTGCACGTCATCCTTTCGTCGAGCGATGCGTTAACCTCGTTTTATTTATCTAATACCGTCCAGAATTCACGTTTGCCCAATAATCCGTTGTCCTTACACATTGCCTACGTAACAACAATCGCTCACAACTCCGATACAACAGGTACATGTCATTTGATAAGTTATTGTGACCTTGGGAAAGAAGCAACTACACCATCAAGTATTCCATGCGTATAGCGCATCCAGGTTGATAAACGTAAAACAATGTGCTGTAATTTGCAAATAAAGAACAACGGATCAGATATTCAAAAAGATTGTTTTTCTGTTCAGTGTCATCAAGACAATGGCGTTAAATATCTTGAAAACGAGGTATTCTCGTGAAGAAATGAGAGAGCTGAGAGAAGGGGCAGTGTACACTCTACGATAAAAGCTAGTAAATCCGCAAACGGTTTCTCAAAGTAGGAGTAAATATTTTCCCGTTTCAGGAAAAATGTCTAAATCGAAGAGGAGATTGTACTACAGTTTAGAGTTGTAAGGTTCATAGCTAGTGACAGTCGGTGTCAAACTTCCAGATAAGTAATAACACCAGTTTTCGAAAATTAACCGAAGAAGCAAAAGAAATGTCTCGAAAGATGCAATGGATGAGTGTAACTATTGGGCTGCTAAAGTTATCTCAAAGTACATGGTGAAACTGGTTTAATTTGTCGTGTCCTCTCGAGACAACCTATCCCAAGTGAGGGGAAATAGTAAAAAAAGAGTGGTTAACCGTTTTGTTAGGCTGCAGTTTATCTAAGGCTAAAACCTTTCACTCAAAAACCTCGAGAAGCCACAACCCGATAGGCTTCGAAGGAGCATAGAAGGATAACCCTAGTGTAACCTATGAATACAGAGAAAAGGTATGGATGTCCTGTGAGTTATTTGACGAATATCTGCAACAAGTAGACAGGAAGCTGGTATCAGAGCAATGCTGAATTTTGCCCATTTTTGACAACTGCACTGCTCATCTGTAACTGAACTTGAGCTAAGTAATGATGCTCTTTCTGCCGCCGCACACAGTGGGCTGTAGACTCTAAACGTTTTAGCACAAACGGTAAGAGTGGAATGTTTTCGGTAACTACTGCAAAACTTAACAAGGCTGTTGAACTATTAAGTCAGTTAACGAAATATCAAATAAGGTGACTTACAAGTAAGAAAATAACTAATGTTTTCACAACTGCAAACTTTAGCCACAAATTAGCTGACTTACAAAAGTAAAGGACGGGGTTGACAAAGAAATATGTGTTTTCATGCTTTAAGTTATGTAGAACCGTTCCCATTAAGCAATCACAAGAAGAGGAACAGCTGGTATGAATGCTAGGTTGCGAAGACAGAGACAAAGTTTATAACGGTATGGTACAGTTGGTCAGAACAATTTCTAAGACGATTCCAAAAACTAAACTGAAGTCTACACAATATGTTCGGCTGCGTTAGAACACGTCTAACTAACGATTCCGCATTGGATGAAAGGCGTGACACGGAAGAGATTATGTAATACTCGGAATTAGGGACTTCGAATAACCCTAGAAATCGTACTCGAATTGAAACCTCCCATACAAATAATAAGGAGAAAACCTCGTACTAGTTGCAGTAAGCAGTTTCTATTCATGAGACAAGAAGTTAAATTTATGGATGTACAACAGTATTAAAGAAATCATACTCACTCATTGGCTGACCACATGGACACATACAAAGTCACAAAGTGAAAGTTAATTGGTGCAATACAGAACAAAGAAATAAGCGAATAACTGAAGGCGTAACATTGAGACTGTTCGGCCAATCCTGATGTAGTATCTTCAACGCGAGGTTTGGATTGATCCCTTGATAGAACTCCTATTTTGTTGGGGTTTGGATAGGTGGTGAATCGAGTAGATTTTCACCATAGATTACTCTTACGAACCAACCTGTTGATCTACAGCGTACAATACGAAAGACAGGGAAATTGCGCCCATCTACCAAGGACAACAAAAGGGGCGCCTTAAAAACAGCGCAACGTCAACTAAACGATATTCAACGAGGGAGATGTACCAAAAAGCTGGTTGTAACGAACTGTTTTAAGTCAATAAATTATGCTTTTTGTTGTATCTCTTCGGTATCGTCGACGCACGGGCTGAGTTATATTGTGACCTGCCTTGTAGGTGCGGGTAGACAACGTGGCCGCACAATTCTCCAGTAGTGAAGTATCCGTGACCCCGCACTCGTGTACATCAGATTGAAATGGGTCAAGTGAATATTTTTATTTAGACGATTGTCGCTTGGCCTGCGTATACTAGCACGTTACTACTATGGTACAGCTTACAATCTTGCTATGCAATCGTGTCCTACTGCTACAGTTTCTTGTCCTCTCGCCCGGGTGTATCGGATGTCATATCGTCCTGCTGAATGACCGCAGCTTGTCCACCAAGGAGACAACTCCAATAAGAGACCGTTTCTGATCGGTCCCGTTAATGGTCTCTCTAGGGGACTACTACGTGCGACCCGACAACCCCGCAATTCTAACAGTAAGCCCGATCTCATGACTGATATAAACCTGGTCGCCCCAGTTAACCGACTGGAAAGTCTATAGGGATGCGACAGCTGCGATCAATTGTGGGTGATATTCAACTTGAAATTAACCAAATCCCCGACTAATCATTAGCAAACTGCATACATTAAAGTTACAAATGATGCACATACGGGATGTCAAAATATACACTTAAGAGATGAATCATGGATTAACACTGATGCCTCACGGACTGCATTTCTTATGGAGATTTTTCACAAAAACATTGTTTACGCTTTGCTCAAAAAGATTCTTCATTAACCCCTGCAGTAAAATCGCATTAACAAGATCATTTCACAGATCTTATCAAATGCATAAGGATTCGTCTATAATAGGAAACAAGAAATATGTCAGCAGTAACAAAAACTTTATAGAATCTACTAGTTGAGTGAAGTAACAAGGTCAAATATATTGAAATGAAATCAGTGCTTCCTCTAGCGATGGATATGGACTGACCAATCGATGATTTCGAGGGGGGGGGTGTTTTTCGTCCGGAAATCTCACAGTAGGATTTTGGCTGGTGCAGACTGAACATTACTCACAATTTATTGCACGTTCATCATACAGAGGTTTCAGCTACGCTCCTTCAGGAAGGAGCACTATATTATGTTACGGTTCAATAAGTTAAAGTTTAAAGGCATTTCGGTTTCAGACGCAGGATCGTCTGGACTGTCTTACATAACCTCCTTTGTCCAAGGTTGAATGAGCTGGTTCGGGCCGATTGAACAGCTCTTCGAAGCGCACTACTCTATAAGTATGACAGCCATCTTCTCAACGTATAGTCTCATTACCAGCTTATCGATTGTCAGTTCAACCACCCACCAGGGGAAATGGCACCTGGCCATTCTCGAATTAAAAAACTACCTTCTGTACCCCTTCAGGTTGTATAGCCAACTCATCCTCGGGGTGCTGTTCGTAAGTCTGCGTTTCTGTTTAAAACAGTTTTTGCCATATTCGGAGTCAGCGGGGATCAGTCAACGCTTGCTCATAAGTTTTGAAGAATTGACACAGATTTACGTCTACCGTAGCCTCAGTGCTCCTTTGGAGCGGACCTTTTTGCAGGAGGTACGCATGACTGCTGAGATTGTTACCCAGTTCTCATCAGGTTTACTCCCCTGCAGTGACCCAACCAGTCTAGCAGTCAGTGTTGTTTATACGGGTTTTGTACACTCTCGTCGCTCAGTTTCCAACTGAACACCTTGTTTAAAGCACTGCGTTCCCATAACCCAATTCATCAAGTCAGCAAGATGACAGACGTTGCCATGCGTCTTTATTATATTATCTGTTTGTATTTAGTATGTGACTGATGAAGTAAATCGAAATGTTAACATACCGCAACTTTTGTCTTCTTGCTGTTTTGAGGAATACTTTACGTTTGCCGCCAAATGATCAGTGAGCAAACGTGAGCAACGCCATGGCTTGAGTCAAGGTAAACGACATTTCGTAGTACAGTGGGGTCACCGATAGCTGACAGCGATATGGTCAAATCGCGTTCAGAGTTGAGGTGAACAGAACGGTTTCCAAGTGACGAACTGCCGAGTGCTGAGATGTACAACTCGACTGATGCAGTCAGTGAGATGTAGATCATTGTAACGGCCAATCGTTACTGTCGGTGTTCCACATTCGGACGCTCTAAATACCACCCAGCAGAAACGCTCTGGATGCGCAATCAATCGGTTAACTAATCACGTTGCACAGCCTGCGATGGTTGGATCACGTACTCTGCATGCCAACTGAGCGTTTACCAAACCGGCTATCACATACTGAGACCAACAACAGCTGGGACAAACAGCGTGGTGAACAAGCAACGACATGGCCACGAAACTGAGCAAACAGGGTAGGTGATCTCTGTCCGATAGGGGTTCTCGTAATCACAATAACCCCTGACGAAAAAAACTATCCAATATGGCAGTGTGCTGCAGTCAATGCAATACTTCCATGCATACCATTTCTAGTTCTTCCGTTTAGAATTCTTTTATCATTTTTCACTTCTTTCTGGTATTTTTCTTCGCTTAGGATATCCCACGTCATTGCTGAGGTGAGCGGGCTGCCCGTGCCATAGTCATTAATTAATTAATTAACAAACACAATTATGTCAGAGTGTTTCGTTTGTCCCAGAATATCAAAGAAGGCATTCCAGTAGTCATTCTTGACAGCATCCAAACTAGTGTCAATTGGGGCATATGCGAATACGACAGATAAATAACATCCTTCTGGTCGGTGCCGACAGAATTTAACCGAAGTACTGTCTGACGGTACATAGGTGACCATTCACTAGCATCCCGTCAACCACGTTCTGCTCTTCCTTAGAACTCAATGCAATCTTCACACCAACTTGATTCCGAGATTCAACTTAATCGTCACCGAAGATCCCGATTCATGGAATCACTCAATGGGGAATTCAATTAAGTGATGGCGCAGGAATCGTAAAAGTGCCCTTCGGACTTCGAGGGCTGCTGGCCGAAGTAGTTTGCTGACGTATTTGTTGGAGAGTGTTGGTGTCAGAAACGTCAACAATTTCCCGTTGTTTTGATCTGAAGAAAGGAAGATTATCGGAGGAGCAGAAAGAAGGTGAAAATGAGTGAGCCTGTCTGTCAGGGTAACGATGATTTCCAATAACTCCCGAAAGTCTATGTACCACAACGGTGCTGGCTTGGGGAACCCAACCTCGAGCGTTGACTAAAACGTATGACTTGCGAGACTACAAGAGATAGGGTCTCCATGAAAAACGTTAGCTAGAGCCAATGACTCAAGAGTCTGACTCAACTGGCAATGATGGGCTTCATCAGGGCAGAAAGAAGACATATATTGCGATATGTCTTCTTTCAGCCCTGATGAAGTGGTTAAAGGGAACTCAGTGTTCAAATGATAGGCTTGCCTAGGCCAACGGCGCAATGAATAAATCAACGTAGTCTGATTTTGGTCACTGTTGCGCACACTGGATGTATTCAGGGCTAAACCAGGCTTTTGAATGATACGGAAGGTTTTTTGACCGTATTCGATAATACGCTGGCGGTCATGGTCAACTGTGGGTGATCGAAATGCCAATTTGTTTATGGATGCCCTTTCTGATCCCCGATTTCTTTGTGCTATGAGAATAGTATTGCTGTATATTCGCAGCATTGTCTTACAATCTAAGCACTCCCATGCACCCGGTCGTAAGATATGTAACTCCATGAGTGTGAATGTCTCCCTTTGGTCTGTCCGATATGGTTTTACTTGGAAGGACCAAATTCTTAGTAAACTAGACCTCTAGATGGATGAAATGAACAAGCCTGACGAAATAATAGAGGATTGTCTCCGGCAGTCACAAGATGCCAGTGTGGACCTCTTACCTGGTGGAAGGCTGACTGATCTTGATTATGCTGGCGACAAGGTGTTATTGTTTAGCAACTTTCAAGCGGCGCAAGCAACGCTAAATGCGATTCCATGTTCTGCTAAGTACTTCGAAATGCGCTTTGCAGCCTCAAAATGCAAAGTGCTCCTGCAAGATTGCTGTGATTACGTAGGTTTAATGTTAGATAATGAAGACATAAAAGTTGTTGACCGGTTTGTATACCTGGGAAGCTGCATCAGCGGCGGCGGTGGAGGTGTAGGGAATGAAATAGGAGCGCCTATTTTCAAGGTTAGAGCGGTGTTTACTAATCTGGGGCACTTATGGCGACAAAATGGTATCTCTCTGAAGCATAAGGGTCGCGTACATCAGACAACAGTGGGGACTGTATTATTTTACGGCAGCGAAACCTGGCCACTCAGAGTAGAAGACTTGAACCGTCTTCAGGTGTTTGACCACCGATCTCTGCGTTCAATCGTCCGCATCGGGTGGCACCAACGAGTGAGCAACGAGGAGGTTAGAAAGTGGGTGTTTGACACTGATTGTCAAACGAGTTCTTTCGTTTAGTCCTTACACTTGCACAGATTTAGGTGATTAGATCATGTACTAGGGATGCCAGCTAGTCGTCTGCCACACCGAGCAACTCTTTACCAACGCTGCGGCCAACTAGTGTAAGGTGTGAGGTGGACAGATGATGACCTGGCGTAGACAAATGAAACCGTTCACGAAGGGGTTGGCTACTGTAGATTGGGTCCGTCTTCCGGGCTGGAGCGCTCGCGACTCACAGGGTCGGTGGCTTGAGACGTTAGGTGAGATGGCGGCTAACCGAGCTCAGTGGCGTGAATGTCGTCGTTGTTTGTCCGAGTAGTCTGTGAAGTGAGTGCACTTAATGACGAGGGACAATGAAAACCGCAAGGAAGCTGTCTTGCTGATGACGCCTTACTTTCACTTACAGCTCGGTTGTTTGTTTGCAAGGTGTTGGCGCCTTGATGTTGTTTGTTTGAATGTAGACGTGGCTATTTTTTAGTTGTTAGGTCCCCTCTCTTTCCCTTTTTTCCTCCCTCTTCTTTTACAGAGTTTGCTTTTTCTTCTTCATGGTTGTGTAGCAGTTAAGCATCAGTGTGAACCACTGATGTATTGCTGTCTATGATGATGATGATGATGATGGTCTAACTATTTACCTTGAAATCTAGCCTACTGCAACCGGCCTAAAAAAAAAATTGAATGTATTATTGATAGTGAACTCTGTTGAACTAGTGTGCTAATTTATAATTCGTTTTACACGTCTGTTTCTCAGGTGACAGCAATCGAAACTGTAAGTATGAAGGAACACAGAAGACGGAGGTTACTGGATACTTACCAGCCACAACGCCGTAAAGCAAGTTGAAAAAGTACATGTTGGTCTGCAGACTGGAAAGCGCCATACCGAAACTGATCATCACGCTTCCTAAGCTACCCATTATACGAAAACCAAAGCGTTGGATGAGTGGGCTGACGAATGCTCCTGAAATGAACACAGGAAGGCAAAGCCTGTTTAAAAAAACGTGTATACAAATGAATTTCGAGTGATACAAACTTTAAACGATAGTTGGTCCATTTATTGTGTGACACAGTTCCTCAAGAAGCACACCTTTTTAAAAAAACGCTAAACGTGGGGTTTTGGACCATTTGCACATTGTACAGGTATTATACCAAGCAGGCTAATCTGTTCCGGATGCCGCCAACCATATAAAGCAGCACATCGGAAAAATGTGCAGTGGTATCCGGAGATCATAAAACACATAGGAGTAACTGGCAAAACATTGTTGTGCATGACATTGTCAGTGTTCGTTTCACTAAATATTCTTGTCTTTTACATGGAGTTACCATGCGAGTTAATGTTCGATCGATGGTCAGTGGTGACTTTTTTGTAAACACTTTTGAACGGTCTGCCTCTTCTATCTGATTTTGCACGAGTCGACATCGTAGATTTTCATTATTCGTGTTTACACGATTCGTAACTCAGAATTGTGGAAAATCACCTTCTGCAAATCCCTTAAGTAGTTAGCATCGGTCCTACCTTTTCCGTTCTTGGACTAACAATGAATGAACAACTTAGACGTTCGAGTGGTCAGGGCAGTAAGTTAATAAAAACCAGATCAAAATGCAGCAGCCGCGATCAGTTGCGAGTAATGGTCAATTTCTATAGAAACAAAAAATCTCCTACTACTCACTGGTAATCAGAACATCGCTGGGCAAGTCATTGCTTCCCGTGACTTCAATTCGGAGAGAAATTCTAGCCGTGGGGATATCGATTAGAGTTAACAAGACAGTTGCTGTGTCTTCTGTCAACGTGATCGGGCCACCTGAAAATTACTCGCAAACGAATGTGGCTGAACGTTCACGTACGATGAATTAGTCGTGCTGAATATGAGGTCAATGGCGCAGTGATCAACACGATTGCCTCATGAATGTGTGGCAAGAGTTCTAGTCTCGGCTGTGACAAGGATATGCACTAGTGAGGTGCTTTAACAAGATCGAAATTCGAGTCTAGTGCTCCTTTGCGAAACAGGCTGACTGGAAAGCCTATGGGAATGCGCAACTGTGATCAATTTCGAGTGATGTTCAATTTATTTAAAAACTGAAATCCCCTACAACTCACCAGAAATTCAAAGTTCATCAACAAATCAAACATACTAAACAAATCGGAACATATGGTTCACTCATTTCAATATTAGTTAAAAAAAAGACTACATTATTCAAAATCTGGTAAACCTAAAATTGATTGGTTTGGGTCGGTGAGATCTGAATATCCCCAAACGTGCTGGTCAAAGATACCATTCATTAACCTTGTGATGATGGGCAACATGCTATTTTACACTCCATTTTACCCATCTGTGCGTCAAGTGCCACGAAATTCTCTGCCTTGTAACAACTGTCAAAAAGAGTAGGAACACTAGCTTTCCAAGCTGAATGCATGTTAATCGAACGCACGAACGCCTTAACAGAACGTGAACCAATATAATAACGAAAATTAGGTTGATTTCCTGAACACTAACGATTGGAGTGTTTTGCCCTGGCTGTTTGATGGTCTGTCGAATACCAAGTCTACACGAAAAGTGGTGCTATCCAATTACTCTGTTTGTCCTAATAAAGATATGGTGTATTTCAAAGTGAACACATGGGCCTCCACGTTGGAAGCTTACGAAACATGTGGATGGATTCACGAACAAATGGTAAAACATGTAAGTCGCCTTCGCATTGAACAGACGATGCGGTAAGGTAACCATGATTAATGTATGGTTATTGTAGAATCTGTCAGGATTCACGGCTATACGCAGTCTATCGGGGCGGTTGTAAACTTCTTGATTCAGGGCAGAACAAGACGGAATGTTGAAGGTTTACTCGGATAAAACTGGTTCTGTACATAAATAAGCAACGGTTAGCAAATTATACAACTTACAACCAAGTGAACTATGTGCACGGAATTTAACCGTCAGCAAATATCAACCAATAACACGGTAGCGTAAACAGTTCAATGCGGCGGTACAAAACAAACAAAGAGCGAGTTCATGAGGAAATTCGTAATGTTGATGCAGGGTTGATTACGTGTAATAATGCAAGAAACGTTCGGCCAGTAATTAATGTAATCAGTACAGGGGGATGTATGTATAGGACCTACAGTACGATAGTTTGACCAATGGGGTATAGGTATGGGGATCAGTTGAGATTGGCATTGTGTACACGGCTAGCAGGAGACGGTTGGCCGGGCGGTAGCGTCGCTGCTCGGGGTGTGACGGTTCTGTGGTTCTATCCTCCAGCCAACTTCTTACCATCCAACTATCAGTTTCAGTTGGAGTGATCCGAACACAACTTCCATTGATTCTGGCCAGAATCTACAGTTATTTTTGGCCGGATGATGAGTACGATTTTTCAGCTTGCTTTGCGGGCATGAGCGCCACTGCTACCATCATACTACTGCCATTGTTCTGGCTGACCAAATGTACTTTTCAGACCAGTAACCAGCTGGCTAATAGACAATACATTTAACACAACCAGGGCTCATGTGCTACCTGATGAAAAGTCGCTACTTTCCGGAACGGAATCAAAAGCAGAACTCGTGGTACAAAGCAAATCACCGTTTTTTGATAGAACATTCAAAAAAGTAAATGCGTACAGTTTATGGCCTGGCAAATTTCTTCTCAGGTATTGGAATTTCTGTTGGTTATTTTATAAACGGGATGCATAAGTAAAATGAAAAATTACAATTGGTGCCGATGCCTCGGCGTTTATATTGGTCGGCCCTGCTGCGCTGGTAGCTTGTTTGTTTTAACGCGTGACGCACTTAAACAACTTGTTTTACCTCGATGTTTGCTATAACAAAATCCGATGCTAAGGCAACATGCTATCCTGATTGGTCACCGCGCTGACATGCTAGTCTGCTCGCGTTGTCGACACTTATTGGTTTTACTCTTCTACGGATTGCCGGTTGACTTCGTATTGACGCGTTTGTCCAGTCCAATCGCTTTACACTACCCAAGGAGTGATCGTTGCGAGTGGGTGTGCATCAACTGAAGGGTGAAAAACGAACCAGCTAAACAACAGACACGACCAAGTGCTCACCATTTACGTCATGCTGGAGTGAGCGCTCGCATGTGTCCACATTGGGCAATCGATTTCAGTCTGTGACAAAAAATACATCAGTTTGAGTTTAGAGACTGGGCACCTGACCTTCTAAATGTGAGAGAACAGTCAGTTGAATAAGTACACAGAAACAGACGCAATTCCCCCAAATGCAGTAGTTGAAGAGCATGATGGTGTGTCGTGATGTTCTCGTTTGTGATCGTACTTTCGAACACGCAAGTTGGTGTGTGGACTCCAAGACATAACTGCCTCCACCGTATTACATCGAGACAGAGTGCTACGCATGACAGCCTCAGTAGCAGACATCATGCAGGCATGTCATCTCAAACAGGGGAAGGTCTGCTATATTTCCGAGGTGGTGTCCGTCACGAACGTTTTGGGCTTTACAACCTCGCGAATGACATTGACTTTCACTCATGGTGTTGTGACCGCAAAAGACACTTGGCCTGCAAAGCTGTTTATTGCATGAAATCCCGTACAGGTTATGTTAAAACAGGACGACAAACGCCTACATTCATTTGCGCGGTTGACGTGTATTTGAACACATTGGATAGCAGTACGCTATCATTCGCCCAGGTGGCACGTCCACCCTATTTCAATAGTTGGTTCTAGTCCATTGTCTTCCTGGCTTGCCCTTTAGTTCCCAAATGTACGCACTATACTGTTCACAAACGAAACTGCCTTTTATACAACAATGGTAATAATAGTCCTAGCAACGAACAAGTTCTCCGCAGAGTTAAAACTCCACAAGAGTTCGGGTAAAACTTGCATTTTTTTCGACCAACAGTTTCAGGTTGATAAGTGGTCAATGACCACCAACCATGTCTAGATGGATCAGCGTAATGACAAGGAACTAACCAACGTACACGTGTACTCCTGAAAAGGAAACTATAAGGTTGTATGAAAAGATTATCGAGATAATTTAACGCATTCAGCCAGCATACACTGGAAACGAAAAGTAAGCGACTTTCACACTCTACTCGCTCTCGCCATTGATTGTTTGGAGAATCCGTATCGAATATTCGTGTCTGGAAGGATGATTAATCGTCACACTAATCTGTACCGGAGACGCTCGAACGTTTTAGATTGTGAACCAACGTTTGAGATAGGTAACTATTCGAGAACTTCACAACATAAAATTCCGCAGTAAATACTAGATTCAGGTCAATGTAATAGCCAAACATGAAATAACAAATATTTTAACATGTTCCCTTTGTTTTTTGCACCGATAGAGAAACGAATAAAATCAGGACATGAATATAATTTAGTGTGGGAGTTGAGCATATAACCAACTTTAAAGTGGATTCAGGAACTGTGAATGACTGATTCGAACTCAAGATCTGAACGAGAACAAGTTATACCTTCCAAAATTGCTATTCTGGATAAAATAACTTCAAACGGTTGTACTTATGGAAACAATAAAAAACAATATTTTCAAAAATATATGATTATTCCTGCTAAATCAAAACCCGTACGACTCACATTCCGGAGTTTCATTCCCAATGTACTACCTGGCCCCATTTCAGTAAGCTCCTCGCGATAGCCAACCTCCTGATAAACAATTGGTTTCGCAACCAGTTCCAATGTTTCATTATTGCATCTGGAAATCCTTCATTGTATAATATTGGAGAATTTCAAATGTGATTCCACAACTTCACCAATGTTTCCCACTGATTGTCATGCCTTCAGTCAATTCTTTTAACCACTGAGACAGGCCCATTCTGTTTGCTTTTCGCTGCTTAGTGAAAAATGGTAGTTTTTCGTCGAACGGCTGAAATCTTACAATTCGTTGTTAAAAATGTTTTCTACAATGAAATATTTGGCTTCTTTATTTCGAATAGCCCTGAAATAGTGGAAGATGAGTATCCAATTTCTATAGTGGGGTTTTTCAGTCAACCAATGATTCTTCTCTTTTAAGAGGTTTGGAACAGTCCAAAACAGTCCAAAAATTTAACGAATCGTTCCCCCCATTCGATACACGGAAAAGACTGCCACATGTATTTCATATTCAATCACAGGAAATCAACTACTATGATGAAAGTGACCACTGTTATTGTTATTCAAAAAGCATCAGTAAATCGTGACTCGATGCCTTTTGCAGCAACGACTAATACAGTGGGCAAATGGAGGTAAGAAGACGCGTTTAGCATAGTTGAATTAAATCTACTTGCATGACTAACCACTGTAGCTTGAGTGTTCGTACTTACAGTAATACAATTTTCCCGTAATAAATAACATTCGTTAAGAACACCACCAGTCTTGTGCAACGACTAAGTTGTAACACAACAGCTCCTATCGAACTGCATAACCATAGCAGTAGGTGATTGTGCAAAACTGTTAACATCAATAGATTCTTCGAGTTAACTGCTGAAACTAAAATTTTGGTGAATTTTAATTTTTAAAAAAACCCACGTTTTAATATCTTTTGGAATGCCTTGGATTCTCCCTCGGACGGATTTCCGAGACAAAGCAGTAGTTTTCGTGGCCTGTATAAACACTTGTCAATGCATAAGTTCATATGCTTCAATCGCAGTAGTGAAAATCAGTCTTTTTTGATGCAGCTGTTACTGTATCTTTGGTAGTAAAAGCGCTGATGTGTTTCCTAATAAATTTACGGGGATACCGTTTTGCTTGCACAACCAAAAAGACAGAACGAACTAGTCACCTAAGAACGCTCAAGTCCGGCGTGCTTTCGGTGAAATGAAAATATCGATTCTAAACTGACATAAGTAGTCACAGATACAGTCTGCAGAGACCTGGAAAAATCAGTCTGCGAACAAACGTGATATCTGCAAGGAGTCTGTTACGCCCCTTACCCCACCCAGTTTGATCAACACACACATGCATTGACGTGTTATCCTAAGCTCTAACCACCTGACTAAAGTCTGTATGATGCAATTCTTTTGTGTCGATCGGAACTAAACGGCCTTTGCATCGTGGATATACTGTTTTTTTAGGATCAATCAGGTTTCTGGAGGTCAATCACTTCAATCTGGTCAACATTTTTTAACCAGCTGTCCACGTAAATCACGATGACGCAACAATTTGCCTTCACTACGGCACTCATATGGATAACACGGTGAAATAAGACATGCTGGCAGGGAGTAGAACGACACGGCTTCGTAACTAATAGTGAGACACGCCAAGCGACGTTCATAGTTTTGGTGGCACGGCTATAAAACGTCACGACAGAGTCCACAAAAAATGTGATAAACCTGAAAACACAGCATGACGTGCCTCGGATACCATGGGAGAAATTGTTGGCTTTCGATCACACTACTAGTAATTTGTAGATCTGTATCCGTCATCAATGTAGCTTTTTATTACCCATCTTTTGGTGAAAAAACTACCGCTAGGACATTACCGTACTTTCACTTTGTCCATTTTCAATCATCGATACACACGGGTTCCCAGCCCAGCCAAGCCCAGCGCTGCCTGTCAAACACCGAAAAGCCCAGAGAGATTTTTGTCAATAGCCAGGTGTTCTCGATCCTGGACTGTGGTAGCCAAAACATTGGAAAGTTGGGGCGCGTAAACCCCAGTATCAGCTAGTCTGGCTGTGATTACAGCGGTGTGCTGAGGCCGTTTGATAACCTGACTTGGTTAGGATGCCTGATTTTGGGCAGGTCCTTGGGTTTGGAATCCAGATTTTGTATCCAGGTTAATACTTTGTAGACGATTAGTATGTACACTACGAGTACAACAAACCTCAGTCCATTCTGAAAGTATCCCAGCTATTTCTGCATCGTTACTTCGATTGACTGAAGTTTGTGTTATAGTACTGTATGCAAGTCAAGACTACACGCGTTTCGTGCATATCAAGACGGCTTGAGCCAATAAATGCCGTAGTTTCGTTTTGAAACAGGCAACTGTATCGAATGATACCGGGGTATTGAGTAAAACGAGTCCATATGCACCTGGTTCGGATGACTGGCCGTAGAAAATTGAGCCAAATAAAAGTGTGCGGTAGCATTCAAGGATTCGACCATAAACTGAGTAATTTGTGCAGACCTGAAGTGTTCTAGAGTATTAGGCGTTACCTGGTAACTTTTAGTCTGCGCACATTTTTCATTTTATTTCTCATCGGGTTCCGGTACACATTTCTAGCCAGGTGTGTAAAATGCACCGCACTCTGTGGAAATCAATCTTAATTCAAGGTACTTTTATTCTGCCGTTACCATAACTGATTATGTCTGTAGTCCATTTGATGATTTCTGTCTTTAAGTATTATTATACATGGTGTGAAAAACAAACGGGATGGCTTGTATCACTAAGTAGTCCAGATCAGGTATTCTACAAAGCATTCGGCTGTCGTTCAGATTTCCTGAAGTTTTACGTGCGTACACTGGCTAGATATTTACCAAAAATGGAACAGGCAATTTCTGGTAATGTTTGTTGTTGTTTAGCTTTCGTTACGAATCGTCTGCGTGACCGTTGCAGAAATGAGTCAACTATCCACCAGTCGTCATTTCTCACTTTACCCTGCGTGAGATCCTCATACATCTATCGGCTGAATGCAGTTTTATCTAGCTCGAAGTGCTGGCCGGTAAAGACTATAATACTGTTTAGAATCAGTAGTTGAATAATAACAAAGATACTAATTCTAATGCAAGATGATGGTGATTCAGTCCATACATAAGATGCTATTCAGTCAACTTGATGAGGGAGTTAATTTGCTTTCATCACATTGTCAGAGATTCCAGCTACAAAAAAACTTGCTGCATACAACTTTACTCCCAAAATCATCCAACTAAGAAGACCTGCAATTTCAAGACGATAATACCTCTGTCCATCCCCTTGTAGGAGATCAAATCGTTTGAAGGTATCAACTGCTTACCTTGTCTTGTTTGATCTTTGGAACATTTTGATAGTATTCTTTCCAAATCTACCGGACTACAATCGTCTTCACATTTGAGATTGACACCTTCGAAAGATTAATGGTGATCAAAATAATAACATTGTGCGAGGTTTATAGACAAGAGGCGAAGAAAATTCTGTGCAAAAGTATTTATTGAAGCCGGTCACTAAATCGGCAAGAAAATGATAACGACGTCGTTGTTAAAACATTTTAATATTTATGTTTTGGTCATTATTTTGTCCCACCTCATGCAATATTCTCGAGGTGGCATACAGTCAAGAGAAGCAATTAGGTTTGTGTACAGGGATAGGCGACCTACTAGTTGATTGATATTCACTCGGCAGCTGAACTGCATGTCATCTCAATGTCGTCTTATCGTACGATCCGCATTGTTC